>JAAGAY010009174.1:0-39510 GCA_011801015.1 Ardeotis arabs
ATATGGCACTTCTGGATGCTTGTAAGGGACCATGAGTTAGAGGGATTATTTCTGGAGTTAGGAAGTTTGATGTTCATGGCCATCCAGAACTTGACAATTCTGGTAGGAAAACAAGCACAGAAATCCACTATTATCAGTCTCATAATAGTCTGAGGTAGGTATTTGCTATTTATCTCTCTTTGTCAGAGACCAAGATCTCTGACAGTCAGCAGACAAAACTGAGAAAGGCAACAGCTCTTGTACGGAAAGGATAGGAAGCATTTTGTTTAGGTGTCTTCCATAAATATGCCAAGATCTAAATAACTGCCTGCATTGATTTCCAGTGATCCATGTCTCCTGGAAGTGAAGGAAGCTTTTATTCAAAAGATGCTAAATCACCCAAAGGATCTTTTAAGCAAAGGACTGATGATGCTATGAGACCTAAACAGAGGCACAAAGCTTCAAAATTAAGCCTGGAGCAAATTGCAGTTATGTCCTCCAAATGTATACTCTGTATAGTGAAAACCAAGTATCCAAAATGGAGATAAACAATATTGAAATATAACTTTGAAAAAATGGACCAGGACATAGAAAATATATAAGTTGCACATCAAGACGACCAGCCAGGACATTTTTAAAGGAGCCAATTTTCACACAAACCTACATGAGTCAAGGGAACAGGTTTTTAATCAATAAACTCGTCTGACACGCTGCCAAAGACATGTTTGTACTTACAAATATTCTGAGAATTATTTGTAAAAGTTTTGCTACCAAAGTTTGTTTTTAAAACCTATAATACAATCTAAATACAGAGACAAAAAAAAATAGTAACATTTAAAATACTCCTTGAAATGAAGCATGGGAAAAGAGTTAGTTTCCTGATTTTGAGATTAAACTGGCCAAGTGTACCTTCACGCTCCCCTGTTTGTGAGAAGCTCATCAGTGAGGACCAAATCAGCCACACCAGGTAGTCACACCGGCTGAGAGGGACGGAAAGGAAGAAAACACAAGGCCTCCCAGGGTGGGAGTGTGACTTGGGTTGTGGAAAGATACTGAAAACAATTGTAACTGTCGTAAACAAGTGAAACTAATATAAAACTAAATTTTCTGTTGTCAGGCACAGCCATCAGTTTGGGGAGAGGGAAGGTACTTAGGAGCAAAGGAATGGATGTTGCTAGGTAGATGCTCAGCCCAGCATAAATATCTAGGAGACTGCTACTATCAGCATATGCATAGCAGAGAAGGCAATTGCTACTATTAAACAGACTGACAATGCCATGGGGCTAACCGGAAAAGGTGCTCTCTAAATGAAAGTGGGCAAAGTTACACATAATGCTAGAATGATGATGGAAAATGAGGAATATGCCAGCCTTCTTTCACATGCTTGATATTATTGTACTCACAAAGCAATATTTTCTCTAGTTCTTTTTCTGACTAAGTTTAGGAAAATTGAATTCTAGCCTATTACCACACATTAATTCTGTTCCAGAAGTCAAATAAGTTCCAAACATATCAAAGCACAAATTTTAACTATCCTGTACCACAACAAATTGGATAAGTCTACTGGAGGTAAAGCATAGAATCATAGAATGGTTTGGGTTGCAAGGGACCTTCAAAGGTCATTCAGTCCAACCCTCCTGCAAGGAGCAGGGACATCTTCAACTATCTGCAATCACAAAATAGCTGCTTTGCCAGAGAACAGGCTGTTTAGTCAGGACCCAAGTGTTTTACTTTTTTTACTTTTTGCTTTGTGAGGTGGCCTCGGGCCATGACTTTGTTTCTTCCCCCAACTTCCCTTCCCCACCTCTGCAAAGGAAAAATGATCTGCTTCTAACAAGTGCTGCAAGAGATGTAGATATTCCTTGATTGTAAAAGTCATGTAGTCAGGTAATGATACCTACTTAACTGACCCTTATCTCCCAAAGCAAATATTATTTTACTGTTAAGAAAACAACAACCTGGAAAAAGCACCAACAGACTTTATTAACATGGAATTAAGATTACCCTCATGTTCATCCAAGATTGCTGGAAGCAATAGTTTTCCAGCTAGGGAACACAAATTATATGGCAATGAAATCTTGACTCTGTGCTTACTGAGGAGCTCAAACACTTTGTGCTTGCAGATTATACACTTTTTATTAAGAGGGTCCGTGATCATTATTGCTTACTATATGAATTCCCTCTCCCTTGAAAAGAGAAAAACTCTCTGGCTAAATTCCACTGGAGAAGACGCCTGCCATAGTCTGAGTCCCTAGCTTTGTCCCAGAATCACCTTCAAACCTCATTTGCAACCCATTGCCTGTTATTCCATGCTGTGCTCTCCTCTGGAGAACTACAGCTACAGACTGCACAATTATCACACTTTACCATTGACAGCGTCAATGGCAATACTCAGGAAATAAATTCTGAGCCACCCATTATTGACAAGCACCTTCAATCACAGGGAAAGAACAGAGCACCACCAGTAGCTGCTGGCACAGCTTTCCTCATCTCACACATCACTGTTTGCTGCTCTCTCAGCTTCCATTTCAGCTGCCTTGGACAAAGAGAAAGCAGTTTAACGACCGCAGGTAGACACCAGGAGTTATCACTAGTTTGGGTGTAGATAGAGTCTGCACGGCATTAGTATTTATCATTTGGGTATTTTTTCTTTTTCAAATGTTTGAGTGTCACTGATGATGTTCTGGAAAGACAGATAAAGCAGAGAGCAATCTGCACTCTACCTAACGACTTGTATTAATGAATAAAAACTGCACTATGGTGTGTTCTTTTAAATTTAAGTTGTTTGTTTTTTGGTTTTTTTTTTTCTGATAACTGCAATGGTATTAGAACAATCTCTTTGTACTGAGAAAGTGGAATTCATATTTATAATCAGATTTGCATTTTCATTTGTGAGCTAGAAAGAGAACAGTCTATAATATCATATTGTTGGTGTGCTTCCACATTTACTGCTTACTTATTTCCCAAGAGCCTAGGACATTTTTACTTTCACCAGTGAAAAAAAAGCAGCAACTTCCCTTAATATCTTTCAGGTCATACAATGTCCATATTGAGGCCATCGTATGCTGGTTTTTTTTCATCTGAAGTGGATTTTTTTTTTTTTAATGGAGGTATGGTGTGTGAAGAGAGAGAGGGAACAGCATTTGAGAAAGAGCTGTATAACAGAGATTACATCCTCTAGCAGTCAGCAACTCCCAGGCAAAAAATTCTGCATCCAAGACACTCAATTTTAAATGAAGATTTAATTACTGGGTTTATTTTGAAAAGGAAAAAAAAAAAAGAAGAAAAAGCATGATTATTCCAAATTTTGGTAATTAAATATTGAACCACAGTATGATTTAATGTATCCTATTCCTGTTTCAACCTGGTCACTTGCTCCTCAAGAGATTTATATGGAAACCAGTACATAACCATTAGAAATTTGTCTTTGTCTGTCAAAAAACATACAAGCCACATCAAAAATAATCTTTCTGTCATTCTTTCTGTATATGGAGCTAATTGTCATGCTCTGGAGCTTTAAACAGCATAAAGGCTTCACTGATACTGTATTTAATGGATTAACGGACTTCTGCGTTCACCTTAATATTTACTGCTAATTATTGTTGCTAATACAGAGCAAAGAAACTAATTGTGGGGTTCATTTGGATTTCTGAATGAGGCTAGCACTTCATAGCAGTATCTTAAAGCCTCAATATGTCTCATGAAGTTTTATCAGACTTGTGCCATACAGCATAATGGAAATAAATGCCAAAGGCATTAAAAATATAGTCCCGTACTGATCTTTGAAAAACTGACTCGTGATCACATCATAGCATAGAATGTAACTTTGTACTTCAAATATTTTTAGTTTCTGTCTGTGTGGATGAGTGCATTGATAAGATAGTGAAACATAAAAATAAGATACAACTGAACAGCTTTCCTGTATGTGTAGCTACTCAAGTTGAAAAGATCAAAATCAGCAGCAGGAGTAAAGCAGCCAAAAATCACACTTTGTGAAGGTCTTATGGGAAGATTATTGCATTTCCTCCAGTACAGAAGAGATACAGATCTGATTTAAACCGATTCCAAATCCATTTGAACTTCAGAATAGTTTGGAATGATCTGGTTTGTTCCATTTTGCTGTAAGAGCTCATCTTTAAATGTATACTGTAAATAAAAGGGTTTCAGAGAGACATGAAATACCAACCAGCCCACCGTCATTTCCCTGGGCTGAATCAGCCCTACCTCACTCGGTTTTGATCAGAGCCACCTGCCACGGAAAACATGCAGTGTTGTGTTGTAGTAGAGTAGAATCAAAGAAGGGTTTGGGTGGGGAGGGACCTTTCAAGGCCATCCAGTCCACCCCCTCTGCAAGGACCAGGGACATCTCCAACCAGATCAGGTTGCTCAGAGCCCCGTCCAACCTGGCCTTGAATGTTTCCAGGGGTGTGGCGTATGTAGACCCAATAGGATCTGGATATTTATAGGAGGTGACAGCGATCAAAGACATAGCTGGTCACTTAAAGCAAGCTCCAGGAAAGTTAAATTCAATTTTACGAAGAACAAACAGAAAATCAGAACACATCAAGATTTTAAATTTAAACATCTTGAACCATACTTGTTATCCAGTATTTCCTGCCAAATTCAATGAAGTTTTGTCGCTAGCTTTCATCCAGTTAGCTTTCTCTTTCATACCTCCTTTTTCCCCACTTCACTCCTCAAATTCCACAATCAAGTGGTTAATGGTTGACATGCTTTCAGCTAGAGGAAGCAATGTCAGGTATGTTACTGATCCTCACACGGATTTCGCTTACCAGCTCACCTTAAGATCACTTCAAGAGTAAAGTTCACTTGCACTAAGTTTATTAATGTAAGACTGACTGCTGAACTGAATGCCCTACTGCAGGAGAAAAACAAAACGATCAAAACAGAACAATGATTTTTTTCCTCTCTTCTTAAGAAATACTGCAGTCTGCTAAAAACATTCCTGCTGAAGTGCTTCTTATCCTGAGAGGTTCACAAATAGCAGGTTTTATTCTCTACACTCACAAGTGACAAGGTTGGTTGTTTTCAGATCTTATCTTTCCAGCAAGGTCATTTCCCCTAGTGATTCAGCACTTCGGCATTTCATTTTCTCTCTAAAAATGGGAAAACAATGTCTAGTGGGAGCACACAGACACACAATTGTTTTGAGACAAGATAGAGAAGAAAAGGGTCAGATGCTTTCTGCTGTGCCAAGGAAATGATTACGCTAACTGCTTGCTCTTAATTACATTGACTTTTGAAAGCTTCGATTAATTACAATACAGAGCAAAGGTTTTGAGCAGAGATGCCTATGTCAGATGATAGCTACAGATCCTGACCAGTTTAAGTTGGTGTTTACAGCATTTTAAATCCCATAATAAACCAGAGACAAAGCTGTCACTAGCAAGATTGTAGATGTTAAGGAACATTTATACTGATCAAAGACGACCATGATTGCAGAAAACTAGCAATCTATTTACCTATTTATTTTAATTGGTGGAACTGAATGAAAGAGACACTGGATCAGTCATTGGAATGAAAATAAAACAGATTAGATACGTGTATTTAATGTAGAGATGGAATGTTGCTTCCCTATTGAAATGGAAAAAAAAAAAAGTTCCTTTTTTTTTTTTTTTTTTTTCTCCCCAGTTTTGGAAAATTCATTCACCATCTGGGGACTGCTTTTGTCCCTGTGCTGAACTGCCAGCATTTGAGAGCCTATGTAAACTGTACAGGCAGTCAGATGCTTTGCATCTCTCTACCTCATTTCCATCAAAACCCTCAGTGGCTTTCAGAGGTTGGTGCCTGATATCTATGGCACTATTATAAAAAATGATATGCTGTCCCGAGTTACATAAGAAAAAAATTTGCATTCAATTCCCCAAATAGCCATAGAAGGTTTACACGTCCTTGAGAGCATCACTTAAAGTAGGATTCATTGAAACCTAACTGATAGTCAAACTTTTCAATGGCTTTAGGAAGCCAACAGAGGAAAATTGAATTGCCCTCTGCTGTCTCTCCAGGAGCTATGGATGGGAGCTAGATGACAAGGTTAGACTAGATGTAGAATGTTAGAGGACCTGTGTGTCTCTGCCTCATTTTCTACACCTTTAGTTTGGTAATGGCAGCAATTCCCAGGGCACATATGCCTCACTATATCAGGGCACATTCATTAACATTTCAAGTCCTGCTACTAATGACAAGTCTAGGTGAAAGATTTAAGAGAGTGACACCGGCTTCTTGACTGATTTTGCAGTGCTGATATTTGTGGCTTCTTAAATCTTACCGTTGCAGCCATTCCTGTCTTCTCTGTGCATAGTGAGTTTTTTCAACCCCCTGATAATTTCTGATATTTTTAATCTCCTTTATCTATATGTCCTTCTCTTTTGATGTCACTACAGTGATTACTTTCTATTTAAATGCCCCCTAGAAAAACACATCCTCTGCTTTTTTCCTGATCATCTGATATTGGTATTTTTTATTATATTTCCTTTAGCATTACTAGTTGAGTTGTAAACTGTAACCTGCAGTACTAGTTTCAAGACTGAAATGTAAGTCTATTCAAATTAGCTTTATATGACATTTTTCTTTGTCACCTATACTGTTAGCCCATCAACCTTCAGACAAAAGCTTAGTAGGAATAGACTGTACTACTGTTAACTCAGGCTTCTAAATCTCTCTGCTTGAACTTCAAGCTCTGATTAAATCTGAACTACTCCCCAACTTTTAAACTGCTGGTGGGAAGCAGGTCAACTGAGGAAGAAAACAGCATCTCAGGAGAGCATACATCAGCAGCTTTGGGGGTCAGGCAATATAACACAAGAGACACAGAGAAAATTCAAGAGTCAGCTCATGATGTATTGCTTTCCTTACTGCCTTCGAAATGGGGTTCTATCACAAGCAGTACAGTGATATATTGATGCTGCATCTTCCTTATCCACCCCACCAACTCTTCTCTTCAGATCTGACATGACTCTTGAAACAAGACAGAGCCTACACTTTTTCTAAACTAGTCTCTGGTCACCAGGTTGTCTCTCTACTTTAGGGAAAATTTGCCACTAAGAGTTCAAGTTCAGAAAATAATCTGCTTGCCCTCACTGGATTTTAGGGCCAAGCAGTCATGGTATACTGGAAAAATGAAGAATAAGTGATGTCCTGATAGGGACCACACCTTGTAAGAAGTTGCCTTCAGAGAAGGCATCCAAAGTGTACATTCTCTACCTGTACTGGGGCAACAAATATTAGAGGAGCACAGTCAGCACACAGCCCTATGTGTTCATCAAAGGCTGCATCTCAGGCACAAAATTACAGAGAAGTAAAGGGCTCATAGCAGCGTCAGTAATCAAACCGAGCAGCACTGAAAAAAACAACCAATTGTCTAACAACCATCACTTGAAAAATCACATTCCCTACTTCAAGTCATAGTCACACACATAGCTTTCTAATCTGACACTTAGCATTAAACAGAATATCTGATATTATATGTACTCTCAACATACAGAAACACCTGTATAGAGAGCCAACCACAGGGCTTTCTCACAGCACACATAGCCAGTGAGTTACCTGGAGTAACTTGAACATATGCAAGGACACCTAAGTGAAAGCAGAACTCAGACTTCTCTTCAATTAGACCTTCCCCTTACCGCACAGGATTTTATTTCTGACAATAAAGCTGTAAGCATCTTCTAAAAATTAAGAGGTCCAACCTTTCATCTACAGTCTTAGTTACAGGAACAAATTTTACAGTTTAACTACAAACATCAAATATAATTTCAATAAGCAGTTCAATGAAAAACAAAACTATTAAAGCTTAATTATTTATAGCTTTGATTTAACAGCCGAACAACAAAACCTACCTTTCTTCTGTCTTTCCTTGCATAGACCTTTGCCAGCATAACACCCACCAACTCGCCTTCTCTTCCCCCTTCTTTTTACTAGGGGACAGAGCAGGCTGTTTACAGGCCTGCCCATGCTGATTGCTTGAGTAGCTATTTTCTCCTGGCTACCATGTGGGCGTTACATACCGCAGTTATGTGTGATATATTACACCTGCTGTAACAAACGAGCTAACTTGCCATTCTTTTGGCAAATTTGTACAATCTCTTCTGCCTTCTCTCTGTAGGGTAATAGGTTCATAAAAGAGAACAACAATTAAAGCACTGAAGGATGCCAGGTCCTCAGGAGTACTGCATCAGAAATTCTCCGGCGATTGTGGAAGGGGCAGAAAATTAGCTTTTCCTGATGGCAATGATCTTTAAATTACTGCCCTAATTAAATATTTCCCAGCATCAATTCAGAAGTTTTTAACCAGAGACGGGAGTATGTATTTCACAAAGGGCTATGCTACAGCTGTAGCAGAAGAGTATCCTCTCAGTTTCTTGTGTTGTGTGTAACTTCCCTCCCTATCTCCTCCTGCTAGTTAGAGTTTGCTTTGTTTGTGTCTATGTTCCCAAAAAGGTAACTCTTCCTCACTCATTCTTAACCCACTTCTCTCTATTTCTAGAGCAAGGTAAACCTATCCATAACACTTTTTGATTTTTTTTCCTTTTCTATGAAGTTTCTGTATTGACTTTTTGTCCTTACCTCATCTGTCTCAAGCCTCTCCTTCTCTAACATCTATGACAGTTCTTTTAGAAAACTTATTATATTCCCATCAATACTTACCTTCAGTGTGACACTTTGTAGCCACTGCAACAAAGACAGCACAAATGACCAGGCTCCAGAGAACAAATTCACACAATATGTTACTCGTGCTTTATTAGGAGAAGGACATAAACAAACCAAAAATAAAATGAAGCCTTCTAGGCTGAGATTGTCAAAAACCACCTTGAAACTGCTGTTGTCCTCCAAGTCTTGCTTAAAATTAGTGAGAGTCAAACATTTGATAACACATTTTATTTTATACTTAATCATCAAGTTCAGCAAAGGCACCGTCTTTTTGCTTTGGGTTTGCACAGGACTTAGCACAGTGAAGTCTAGAATTGCTCCCCCTCTGTGCTACAAATGATGATTATAGTCTCTCTTCTCTAGAAGTAATTTATTTATATTTTTCTAAATGATCATTACTGAAATATTATTGAACTCATAAGAAAAGGAATGAGGGATAAATTACATTCCACTAACAAAGACATAGAAAGAGATTCAAGTTTTTCTATTTTTTATCTCACATTCCCTTTGTAATTTACCAGAAGAATGTTTGATGTAATACCTCATTAAATTTTATTTAAAGCCTACATACTAGCATATATATCCATGCCATGTAACCTGAGAAAAGAGGGAAAAGAAGAAGAAAATATATTAAACAGAGGTCCAGCAGCAGAAGTAAAGCATCTAACAAAATACCAATACCAATTACGCTGGACCTTAGAACTACTCAAGATTTTCAAGTGCTAATGAAATTTCGCCGGTAAAAGTAATTATTTTCAATTGGCAGGAAATAATTTGATGATACTTCAGTAAAATTTTCTTCCTTGTGTTGCTTTCAGCTACTTATAGATCTTTCAGATGGCTTTCAAATTTTGGAAGAAAAAAAAGGGGACAGTAAAAAAACATTTTTAAACTAGGTGTGATTTTCTCGTTTTTCCTTGGTCAGCTCTATTAAATATCTTAATTACATAATCTCAAAAGAAGAAATGAAAAACAAAAACCTGTCTTCTTAATACTGCGGAAATATACAAAATTTAGAAGAGCTGAAAACACACAGTGGGGCAAGAACATGCAAAAGAATTCTGTAACATTTGTGAAATGCTTAAATCCTAAATCTACTTTTTTTTTTTTTTAATTTTAGCTTGTACCACAGTGGAAGAGGATA
Organism: Ardeotis arabs; assembly: GCA_011801015.1. Lineage (NCBI taxonomy): Eukaryota > Metazoa > Chordata > Aves > Otidiformes > Otididae > Ardeotis > Ardeotis arabs. The sequence continues at coordinate 9,794 of JAAGAY010009174.1, forward strand.
TTTTTTCCAAAGTTCTTTTGAAGTAATTTATGTCATGAGCAATGCCTTGACTTTGAACTCATGCGACATAAAGAATGGCAGCTTAAGATCTCAGTTCTTGTTTTACCAGCCACATTGCACACTTTGCTTTGATCTCAACCAAATTTAGCTGACCTTTGTGACAAAACCAGGACAGAATCCATCCAATTGCATGAAAAATTTAGTCTTCTTAACCTAATTAATGAAGAGGAGGAAAAATACAACCACTTGAAGGATTATTTGGATCACAAACACCACCAAAGACTGAGGAGAAATTATCGAGCTGTAGCCAGTCTTATTCCTAGTAACACCTTATCTTCAGCTGAATCGATTAAATCAAAGGATTATTTTTTATGTTCACAGAAGTATGTTGTCACTAGTGAGTTTCTTTTATGGCACCATTTTTTTTATCTTCAGGCTGCCCACAATATTGGTTCCTGTAATTTAACTTTTCTCAAAAGTTCATTGCTTTCCATTTTTTTCCCTTTTATCAATGCAAATTTATTTCAGAAATGTTCCTTAGCTCTTCCAGCTCTCCTTTCTATATGCTGAAAGAAACTTATTCTCCTGTTTTGTGGTTACATTCTTGCCTCGTGGGACTCTTTCGTAGCCTTTTCTGCAAATATGTAGGATAGAAAGAACTCAAAGCTTTAGTCTCTTTCCCATAAAGCAAAATAATACATTTACTCTGGGGTTTTTTGGGGTTTTTGTTTTGTTTTGTTTTTAACAACTGCTTAATCTCTCAGGTGTATATTGCAAGTCATCTTGAAAATGCAGCTAGAAAATCATATCATTTGACTATATCATTCCCAGGATAGCCTACCACAGATGTGAGGTTAGCCCAAACAATGCAAGTCTGCTCACAGACTTTATCACCATCACCAGGTTTAATTGCATAACCCATACACATTAGTCATTCATAGGAAGTCCCATTTCACTTTTAGACTATGATCTCAAAGTAACTTAAGAGCATTCAGAGATTTCATGTCAGTACTCATTCTTCTGTAAATTACCAGCTGTGGAGAGCGATGTGGGACCTTGACACTGATTCTTCTCTCCCTTCAGTTGTCAGAAATCAGTTTAACTTGGTGGAATTGCATTAGTGGAAAACCAGATAATGGTCCTAACTCAATAAGGCACATTATTTGTTTGCTTTTTCTCTGGTGCCAGTCCCATTGAAGTTAACCAGCCTTGAGTATATTCCAGAATAGCAATGCTATGTGAGTCAGGATTGGAATATAAAGCTATTTAGCCTGAATACTTTCCCCCTAACTTAATATAGAACTATATGTTTATAATGTAGGAATCTATGATTTAGGATAGAGAGAGAGGGGGAGAGAGAGAAAGAAAAAGAGCTGACATGAGTAACTTCATTGACGTGCCTATTATAGAGGGCTTTCTTAGGAATGGAGAATCATTACATAAAATGGCCAAATTACCAGTCAATGTCAAAGGAGGAAGCAGTGAGAAAGAATATTCCTAATTAAGAACATCAGTTAAAGACTTGTAATTAAGAAAACTGAATTTGGACTGTTGATCATATACTGACTGCTACAAGAACATACTAGGCTATAAAAGAGACTCCTGGACTCTAGATCAAAGCAAATAATAAAAAAACTGTTAGGGGTTGCCTAAGCTGGTAGGCTGATAGAGGCAAGATTGCCACGGGTCCAGCCAATGAGGCTAAACGTGCATTCCCAAGAGGCACGCATACACACATGATACACTACATATACATGTAAACACACTTAGACACGCAAATTAACACAGAAACTCTCATGCAAACACAGATGGCACAAACAATCTGATGGTATTTCCCCCTCTGGCTGATCAGGATGATGATCCATTAGCAAGAAATATTATATTGTATACACAATATTGTATTGTATACACAATACAAATCTCCCCAGTAGCTGGGCTTAATCAGCCTATTCAACAACTGGCCCCTTGATCCTCCATCTCCCCTTGCCTCATGCACACACACGCATATGCAAACAGATCTCACAGTTGACTCCCAGACCCCACAGTTCCTCCTATACTTGTCTTTGATCTTTCTGATCCCATCAGTTTTCGACTTACAGACCTTCTGGTTTCTCTAGTATCTGTCCCAGTCTTAGATTTTCCTTGATAATCTGGCTCCTAGGTAATCCAGTTTGATGTTCACTAGCAGTTGTACAGACTTGTGCACCTGCACTATATGCATACATTCCAATTACTCCAGTTACTGGGACCACAGGCATACAACCCCTCTGACCCATGGTCTGACTCCAGTTGCTGGAACTCAGACCCCCATACACACAGAAGACACCTTCTTACCCTGTAAAACAGTTAGAAATGGAATTTAATGAGAACACAAGCCAGACTGCACTGATCACGTGCAGCCAGACAGACACACTATCCAGTAATCCACTTACAGATCCAGCTCCTTTTATCCCCTTATTACATGCTCGCTCCTCCCTAAACCACCTTGATCCCTCCCTTTCTCTGTCTTTACTTCTTCCTCTAAACGTCCCACCATAAGTCTTGTGCAAGCTCAAATATTCTCATAAAGTGTCCTGTATCACCTAGGCAGTAAGTGTTCTGGATGGGTAAGGTGATCTGGAAAGCCTCTCCTGTTGACTTGTCATGATGGGTGTCATCTTGGCCAACGGGGCTGACAGCTCTTCTGGGACAGCCCTGGGATATCTTAATCCTGGAAAAGGTGGAGGTAGTGCAAAAATACACTAGATAACTCAGTCCTAGTGTGTAGCCAAACAGTGCTATGTCATGCAGACACAACCATGCAGGTCTCAAAAGACCATCGTATCCTCTGAGCATCCAAAAACACAGTTCACCTGGTCCTGTTGTTTTGCTACGATTTCGCCCCAAGATTCCCTGAAGAGTTCCACTGAACAGTATGGAAATGCCCATGGGAATGCTGGTAATAAAAGGAAATTTATGGTATAGAACCTTTTGTCTCACGTTCATTTAAAACAGAGTAGTCCACTCAAAAGTTTTGTGTGGTGCAGACAGAAATGCATTGGCTAAATGAGGCTTGGCTTACCATGCCAAGCTAATGAGGCTAAAAGTTCTGTTCAAATTTCTGTAAGGTGTCTTCATGAGTAACCACAGCTAGAGCTGGACCTAATGTTTAGAGTGTTCTTTCCTTCAAGAAACCCCGAATTAGCTGTAATGGAAACGGAAATTCGTAATGCAAAAAATGCCACCACCAAATATCTGGAAACAAATCTGACTGTCAAGAAAAACAAACAAAAAAAAAACCACCAACCATAATATGTAAAAACAGTGAAGTAAATAGTACACAGAGTGGCAGAAAGCTGATTACTTTGAACACTTTTAGAAACCCTAAATTATTATTGCTGTAAAGAACTATCAGGCATTGAAAGTAAAACTGGGCTACAAAATCTGGAGCATGTTACATTTTTAATTTCAAAAGAGTAAATCCAGCTCTCGTTTGCACCAGTCCAAATCTAACACACCTCAACTAATTCATCAGGCAAGTTAATTGTGCAGTCCAGAGCAAAAATAATAATCTGAAGAAAATCTTATCTTCAATAGTTATTCCTCATCAATTTAAAAATTCCTCTAACATTATCCCCAAATTAACTGACAATTATTATCAATCTGGAATCTCTATGGGCTGGAGCTCCCTTCCACAGGTTGGTCTTATTTCACAAGACTCATAGTAAGTCCACACAATCTTCAAGTCACATGAAGAACTGCCTTCTTTTAAGGCTTTTAAGCCTTCTGAGACAAACACAGCTGACTGCCTTATTCCTGTAAGTACTTAGACTATAATAAATTGATAGTAATTTACGTAGGTGTCCAAATAATAGGATATAATGAAGCGGAGATTAGAATGATGTAAAAACTGTTACATACTATTTTGAATGAATACAGTCTCAAGACAGATTACCAAATTAAAAGAAAAATATTTTGATTTCATTCAGTGTGATCAAGATTTTGTCTGCTTTGGAAATGCTGAGCAGTTAAACTATATCAGTAGAAGCTAATTTGTGAAGAAGCTCTAAAATAATATAAAAGCACAAAAATCAAAAGCCTGCAAAGGAATATGCAAGATTTTCAGGTCTCTTTTTGAAGCAGGGAAAAGAAGAACATCTTTATATCGTTACTAGAAGAAGGTGTGAAGATTTAAAAGTGAAACTCACTTTTTTTTTTTCCTAATTTAAAGCCTTCTTGAATAGTAACAAATGCTAAAAAGCACAACTGAGTCTTTACTGTATAAAGGATTTAAGTTCCTTTAGGACAGGTGGAGGATGGTTTGAGCTTTGCATTACAACTTTTGAGTCTGTTCCTTGACAGACTTTCTCTATGACTTTAAGACCTTATCTCTTATGCCTCAGTTCCCTATTTCTAAAATAAGTATAATAGCATTTTTTCAGCCTCTCAGGAATCCTGGGTGGATCAATACATTAAGGATGCAAGGCATTCAAATACTGAGGTGATGTGGGCTGTACATCTTCTAGATGGATGGCGGCTGAGTGGAAGCCAAAACCCAAGTTTTCAGAATATCAGAGAGATTTATTATTCTGGTCTTGAAACAGCATAGAGCTGCACGAAGAAAATGTGACCTTGAACTTCTGCAACTCCTATTTTGATTGCCTCAGTGCCCAGAAGACGACTGTAAATTAACCCAGACCCCATCAATTTTCTGCTTCATTTGGGATTCCTGTTAAGTCACCATCCACCTGCACTGACCATTACCCTCTTACACTGTTCGTTAAAAGGGAAGAAAAAGTATTGTCCCCTTAATATAGTCATGCACCTTAGCCTGATGTGATGACAGAGATGGTAACATAGAATGCAATCTGGTGATACTCTTGGTCTATAAAAAACTTACAATCTCACAGAGGAAATGTGTGTCACGTACACATTAAAGTATCATTCCTCATGTAGCAGTGGCTCTTGTATACTGTTGCCTCTCAGTTCCCCATAAACCACAAAAAAAACCCCCACATTTAAAAAAAAAAAAAATCTTTATTTTCTTCTATGCCATCTTCCTAATCCATCAAGATATTCCAGCAAATGCTACTGCAAATGTAGCTGAATGGAATAAACTTGTGAAAAAAAATGGAGATGGATATGGTCCTACTTGGTTTAACATTTTCATTGCACTTCAAAACATTAAAGCAAGTCTACCAATAAGGCCTACCAAACTCAATACATATCTAGTGCAATACTAAACGGACAAAACACTCTCTTTGAGTTAGAGAACTATTATAGCTGAGCAAGGATTCAGTTCAGGGTCAGAAAGCAGAATTCAGATCATTGATTCCTAAACAGATAAAGTGGAGGTGGGGATGTAAAAATCCATACCTGCAAATACAGAAGTATGGCTAGAAACAGCAAGTGAGAACAACATCAGAGAAGGCAAGGCGCTAGAAGTTCAATTTTTATATTCCTCATTTTAACATGAAGGAGGATTAGGAAGTAGTATTACTTTCCTCGTGTTCATTAGCAGAACACTGCTAAATCAGCAGAGAGAATTTTTTTTTTTTTTTTGCACTGAGTGAACAGAAGCTATGAAAACTGAATAGAAGTAGGGTACACAGTATATTTTGATCTTAATTAAACACTTTCTTATCACATCCTCAGGACAAAGTTCATCTACTGTCACAGAAATACACTCCCAAACAAAAGAGAGAGGGAATGAGTCAAAGGGGCTGAAATCTCAGATAATACAGCATGAATGGTTACTAACTTCATATTCTTCATCCAACAGCTAATGTATGCAGTATTTATTGATTCACTTGACCAATACTTACGCTACATGCATAACAAATAAGATGTCAGGGAAAGCAGTATATTGTTGTCTACTGTTTATGCTTAAGCACCCCAAGAATTCTCACAAAGACTTAGTATAAGATAACTTAAGCACCAACATAGTAAATAACATATTTTTGTAGTCAAGACTAGCTGGCTTGGCTACCAGAGCATTTATAAAACAAAAACATAGAAATTACACCAAAGGATTACTAAGGTCACAGAGTCAAAAACCGCAAAAATCAGCCAATATACTCCAGTGTGTATTATAATAGATTTTCTAATTACATGAGTTCATGTTAATTCTTTTTTGTTGCTTTCCACAGTGGATAGGGCTTAATTTCCTCCTGAGTTCTTCAATGATGCATTTTACTACGGTAACCAAATGCTCCATAAACGTTAATTAATTTTCAAACCATTTCTGGGGAATTAAAGCTGTTTGGACAAAGTCCTGGACAACTGGCTCTACGTGGTCCTGCTTGGGCAGGAGCTATTGACCAGATGACTTCCAGATGTCCCTTCCAACCTCAACCATTCTCTGATTCTGTGAAAAATATTATTGTCCTTATTTTGTTAAAAGAGAATTGAGGTAGAGGGCAATTAAGACTTCTCTTTTTGGATCTCCTGCTCAAAACACCTCTGTGTAATGTTTTTGGTATATTTGCATTTGTCTATTCAGACAAACAGCTCTCTCTTTTTCTTCAAGTACCAAAGAATTGATGGTCTCAAAACTGAACCAGCACTCACGGAGGTAGCAGCTAGTAAACTGTCCTAGTATTACCTGAGGCGTTCTTAAGATTTTCTTCGGGATAATCCATCTCCAACAAGTTCCTAACCTTTTTTGATCATGAAAAAATATAGTCAGCTCCATGTTTCATTTGGTAAATGCATCCAGGAACAGCTTTGGGTTAATTTTACATCTTGCACAGTGAATAAATTAGTCCCAAGAAGGTGCAAAGGGGAGTGTCTCCATGTCTTATCTTAACTTATTGTAATTGTAGTACATAAATGCACAGAAACTAATTTAGGGTTGCAGAGACAACCACCATTCTGACAGTTTCTGGCTTTTGTGCTTGAACACAGGATGCCTATGTTAAAATAATAAATAAAATTTGCAGTTTTCTAGTGTTTATAGCTAACTATAAACAAAAAAAACCAAAACATCCATTGCCAGTATAAGAAATTATACTGACATCCACATGGTTCACAAGTGTGCTTGGTAACTTGTTACCATCACACGGCTCCCTGCTAAGTAAGCTAGCAAAGTTACTGATAACCCTAGGGGATATTCATCCTTTACAGGAATCGATAGAAAAGCAGAATGGACACAGTGCCTTTCTCACATATTTGCTGAAAATAGAACTCTCCTCAGATGAGGCTTGAAACCGAGCCAAGGTGTAAGATGCCTTACACCCCCTATGCAAATGTGTTTGCTCTCAGACTTGAGTTCTTCTATGATCTCCCTTTTCTTGAATCTTCTTGAATGTTTATTGATACCTTGTTCATTAATCAGGCCATCCATTCCCATTTTTGTTTTCTATTTCACCTTCCTTGACAGATTATCTTCCCTTTCTCCAGTCAGCTCTTGTTTTCAAGTGCCGCTCTTCAGGAGATACTAGTCTCCATTTTCTGTTGTCCTGGTTTTGACTGGGATGGAGATAATTTTCTTCCCAGTAGCTGCTGTGTTTTGGATTTAGTATGGGATTTGGTATGTGAAGAATGTTGACAATAAACTGATAAGAAGGACATGGACCAGCTGGAGAAGGTCCAGAGGAGGGCCACAAAGATGATAAGAGGGATGGAGCACCTCTCCTATGAGGGCAGGCTGAGAGAGTTGGGGCTGTTCAGCCTGGAGAAGAGGAGGCTCCGGGGAGACCTGATAGCGGTCTTCCAGTACCTCAAGGGGGCCTACAAGAAAGACAGGGAGAGACTGTTCAGTAGGGCCTGTTGTGATAGGACAAGGGGTAATGGTTTTAAAATAGAGGGGGGTAGATTTAGATTGGACATTAGGAAAAAATTTTTCACCATGAGAGTTGTAGATCACTGGCCCAGGTTGCCCAGAGAGGTGGTGGATGCCCCATCCCTGGAAACGTTCAAGGCCAGGTTGGACGAGGCTCTGAGCAACTTGATCTAGTGGGGGATGTCCCTGCTCCTTGCAGGGGGGTTGGACTAGATGACCTTTGAAGGTCCCTTCCAACCCTAACCATTCTATGATTCTATGATTCTATGATGTTATTAGCTGTTGCTAAAAAGACCAAGGACTTTTCTCAACTTCACAGCTTTCACTAACGTGCAGATGCAAGAAGCTGGGAGGAGTATAGCCAGTACAGTTGAACCAAACCAGCCAAAGAAAGTGTTCCATGCCATAAACATCACATTCAGTATCTAAGTGGAGGTTGGCCTATGGGCTGCTCTTGCTCTTCCTCTCGCTGTTAGGGATCATTTTCAGTTTTTGTTCCACAATCACTGCTCAGGATGGGCTGTATTTGTCATCTGGTCATCGAGTGATGAGAAATTGTGCATAATTCATTTTGTATATTTTATTATCCCTATATATTATTATTATTATTATCATTATTAATATGCATATATAATTATTTCTTCCTTTGCTATCCTAGTAAACTGTCCTTTTCTCTACTTGTGAGTTTTCTTTTCTTCCCAATTCTCTCACCTATCCCCTGTGGAGGAGGACCAAGTGGCTGCGTGGTACTTTATTGCTGACTGGGTCAAAGGCACGACATCGGTCCAACTAGTCAGTCCCCAATCCTAATAAAAATCAGTCCCAGATCTTTCGTTTTTCTTATGTGCTCTCCAGTTCTCAGGATGCTCTTCTTAATCTACTGATCCTTAAACCTCAAGATATAATCCTATTAAGGTGCTTTTACCAGGTAGTTTTCTCTAAATTAACATATCAACATTTTGTATTTACCGTAGGGAAAAAAGGTGGAGAGTTCTGAGAGTATCCTTCCTTCTCCAAAACCCACCACAAAAAGTTTAATCAGCAAGAATAGAAAACTTCAGCACAAAAAAAAAGACTAAGTCTTGGAGAGTTATAAACACTTGAACACACAGCTTTACAACAGGGAGAGTCAAGACACAATACTATTGAGTCACTAAAGTATAAAACAATACCTCTTTTATTAAACGTATTTTTTGATTGGTGTGATGTGCATCTAGATGCAAACAGTGCACTGGTTGAATGTGAAAAGCATATTACAGTGCATTCCTCATGTGACTAAGCCAATTTCTGTCCTGCTCTGTCTCTGCTTTGTGTATTGAAGTGAACTTCTTGTTTAACCCACAATACAGGGACTCAGTGCTAGAACCATATCTACAGCAAAACAAAATGGGGGTTGCCTTTTTTCCCCCAGATTGTTGAATCCCAGATGTAGAAAGGTGGCTGTTACTTTCAAAACATACCAGCACCAGAATATCAACCTATCATAGCAATCTATCACGTTTGAATTGGAGGTCATTCCAATGTGAAGGAGAAAAAGGCCAAAGACAAACAGAAGTTTTAAAAAGACAAAAAAATCTCAGAAACAGATACCTAAAAATTAGAGTCCTGTACAGGCAGTTTAATTCACAAGGCATTTAGCTACAGCAGCTTCATGGTAACCTGTTCCCCACTTAAGTTACAACTACTCTAAATTAGGATGGGATTTTATACCAGCTGAGCTTCAAAGTTAAAAAGAAGCTTTGGAGTATGAGCTTTTGCCTAAAGCTTGGATTCCCTAGGTGGAATTCTAGGAGCTAAGGAACTTTATTTTGCCTGACATCACAACTGAAATAAAAACAGTTGGTATTACACCAAGTAATTTAGGGACTTTAATAGACCCCTGTCAGAGCCAGGCTTCCAGCCTAGGATCAGAGTTACAAAGCCAGCAGCCCCTGCATAAAGCAAGCTCCAGTGCTGTGCTGACTTTTTTCCAGCTCGGCAAAGCTTTGCAGGTAGCTGGATCCCAGTGCTGTACAACTCCAGCCGTTTGGCAGGCAGCAAACTACTTTGTCAAATTAGCCCCATTGAGTCCAAATCATTAAACCAACCCTCAGAAACAGCAAGAGATTAGCTATCACAGACTTCCAAATTTGTTATTTATAGCAACAATGATAGCCAAATAATCATGTTTTTGGGAGTTCGTACCCTAACAGGCACACTCGTGATCTTTTTTCAAAATTATGCTCATGCCAGACTGAAAATACAGTAAAAACAAGCAGAAAAAGCTCACGTCTTTCCTATGTAATTCCTATTTTTCTTCCTAGATCTTTCCAGCAACTTCCCAGCTGCTGTTCAACATCCCTGCTTTAGCACCACCATGTCAGCTTCCAGAAGGCCCACATTCACAGTGAAAGCTCCTAATCCCTACCACATGCTCTTTCCCATCTACCAATTTCACTGGGATATGAAGAGCAATTCCATCTACTTTAACAGTTCTCTTCACCTAAAGCATACAGCTGAGTCGGGCTGCCAATGTCTATGCAAAGAATCTGGTAGAATTCAGCAACCCAAGCAGAAACAGCTGATAAGATCCTCAATATTTTCTCAAAGTGCTGACGACAAGCTCACAGCTTTGAGTCATAATGCCAGCAGATTAATTAAATGCTGATGGGAGTCTAAGAAGTAGGACCAAGTAAAATAGATATTGTTGCAGTGAGGGGACAGAAATACAGAGTAAAATGTTTTTCTGGGTAGTTAAGCTCCAGACTATGTGGAGCACATGCCTTATCAACAGTAGAGCCTCTATGGCATCTTTTCTTCCTTCATTGTCACAGGCAAACAAAAACATGAAGAGGAGGAGTAAAAAGAGTTTGCACCTGGTAGAAAAATGAGCATAAAAATAGCTAAAAGGAGACAAATATTTTATTCCTTTGCTGAGTGGTATCGACAGTGTTGGCTGAATTTCTCCCTTGTTGATTGACTGTCTACACCATTGTCTCTCAGTCCCTTCACACAGAGGCCACTCCATGTCTGTCTCTCTTACAATCCTCATGGGATCCTGCTCAGTTCCCATTATTTCCTTATTCTTAAAGCTATTCCTTTGCATAAATGCTGTTGTTGCTGTTTATGCCTTGCCATGACCAGAGCTTTAACATGCCCTTTACTATTCACTTTGGTCATGCAAGAGCTAGGTACCATATCCTCTGCCCATCTTATTTATTTAAGTGAAAATTCTTCAGTGTGAGTCTGGTTGATATCTCTGGGTTTGCATGAAATTTAGCACTAGTTGCCATATTTTTAATGGCTATTATATGTATACCACAACACAACAAAATACACAAGCCACAATAGGAGTACTTCGGGACTGAAAATAAGAACAGTGCTAGAAGAAAAGCCTTCAGGCTTGTTCAGTCTTGAAAACAAATTAAGAACGGAATTTGTGGCATTATTTAGGACAGCAATAAATGTGTGCAGTAAGATCCTATATTATTTTCATTTTTTGGACTAGCCATGATCATATAAAATATTACTTCTTTTACTGTGCAAAGTTAGAGTCTAGATAAACCGAAGATCAGCCTGTGCTTTCTTGGAATTCTGTAGAATTATGTGTGATATTGCAAAGCCTTGATTCTTTGCAGGCTTAAGGCTCAAAACTTCTCGAAAAAGACAGAAAGTTTTGGAAATTAAATGGAAACTGAGTGTAGTTTCCACTGGTTAGAAATTGCAATGAATCAGGTTAATCTAGAGAATGTGTACACACCACACTGATGTCAAATCTGTATTCTATTTCGCATTTGAAAACCCCTTTTGAGATAGACTGATTTTATTATTCCCATTTTATAGACAGGACTGAGATACAGAAAGAAGAGCTTATCATACTCAAAATCTGCAGTAGGGTCAAAAATTAAAATGGTGGTACTGTTCAAACCACAAGACTATGCTTCAAACAAACTGCTAGACAATAAACATTTTCGTGAAGTACTAATTGATTATGCAGTACTGCTGAATGTTGCCTTTAATGGACTACAGATGTTTGGATACTTTACACATTAGATTTCAAATTATTCATAAAAGAAATGACCAGGTGTAGAGAACCTTGTAAGAATATTTAATGTCTTAGCTATTACGTTTTTTTTCCTTGCAGTTTCATACAGTGAAGCTAAGTATAGCAATATATTTAATTTTCTTTCTCCTTTAATGTGCCTTTATAAGTTATTTAATTGTGCAAACGTACGGACAGATATACAATACTTATGCATGTGAAAAAGAGCTCTATGGTATCATAGAATACTAATGTACCCTGCAGCCTTTTTATTACTAAGATGTGAATTGTACCTAGAGAGACACTGAGATTATTGATGCAGAAAGCAGCAGTTTCTCAACCTAGGTCTATTTTTTTAATAATCTGGTGTTAAACCTACCATTTTCTCCAAGTAGTAGGCATTCATCCCTTCTGCAGTGATGTTTTTTCCTTATGCAAGATGTCTTCACAGCTCTATTAGAAATATTGAAACATTAGTCCCATTTGGGATTTTGTGTGGTGGCCAGAGCTGTGTCCAAAGCACAGCACAGGGGGCTATTCGGATTACTTGCTCTGCTGCTGTTGCCCTAGATGCCCTTTTAGTCACTTCATATGTACTTAAACATTAACTTTCCCAAACAAATTTCTATATAATATCAGTTTACCTACTACACAATTTCAGGGCAGGCAATTTCTTGAATAGTTGTGTGAGCTGAAACTGGGGAGTTTGCGACAATCATCTTGTCCTGTCACTATTGTGAAAAGTGACAGTAGAAGACATCAGAAGATTCAGCAACCCATATGTGTCAGATCTGTTAAAGTTTTGTAATGGATTGAGCTTGGCAGAGAGCCTGTTCTTGATTTGCACATGGAGAGATAAAATATCAGTTCTGATGTTTGGCAGAGAACAAGACCACTCATGGGTAAACGAAAAGGAAGAAAATCTCCAAAGCTGAAGGAGAGGAGAGAAGACATATGTATGTCATTTCTGTATTTTACCCTGTTTAGATGCTGCACAGAATCATGGATGAAGCAAAAGGATTACAGAGAAAACCCTCCTCCTTCAGGCTAGGGACACAGGGAAAGTATCTTTCTCGAAGTCTGCAGCTGAGCAGCTGTTCCACACCCTTCATTTGCTACTGAGATGTAGGAAGTAGGACCAACACAGCAATTAAGTATCGAAAGTCTAAGTGGATCAAAGTGCATTTAAGAACAGAAAGCAAATATTTAAATCTTTAGAATTAAGACTTTTAAATAGTGAATATATGTAAGGATTAGGGAATATATAGAAATCCTTCACATTTCCTAAGGAGCTTTCCTTGATGCCGTGCATAAAATAACTGCCTACTGTACAGTATTTCGCATTATCTGGCAGCCACCAACTAGCATAAAATACTGAAGTAAATGAAACTTCGGTGGTAGCCTGATGGCAATTCCTCTTTTCATAAATAGCAACCCAAATAATACAGTTCTTGAATTTCCATCATGGATATTCAAGTACCCATATTTTGTCATCGTGCGCTAAGCCAGATGAAGACTGAAAAGAAGTGTAAAACCCACACATAATTTTAACATAATCTTTTTTTCTGAAGGTTGAGAGATAAAAAGAAAGATCTAGTTAAATCTTAAGATGAGAAATAATTATTCCATTCAAATAATCTAAATAGAAGGGTGCAATTTTAATTATTATAACAGGATGTAATTATGATTAAATTGAGAAGTTGATTATTCACAAAATAATTGTGCCATTCTTCTACAAATAAAACGAGACAAAGTGAATTTTGTGATTCAGAAGTTTAGCTAATACTAATACAGTCACTATATTTACTGATGTGAATCTTATTCAATAGTCAAGTGAGTTCCAATCAATTTTCTCATATAAGCTGCATGTACGAATTTTAACTGGCAAATTAGATAGATGTCATCTGTTGGCTCTTTTGGGAAATAAGAAATCTCTCTACAAGATCATCAAATTTGTTTTCACCAATTGTATGAAATTACATGAAGTAATATCAGGCTATGTTTTATTTATTCAAAAGTCTGCGTCAGGAATTGATAAGTCAAACCCAGCAAAACAATCCCAAGTGTAATTTTTATGAAAATGTCTATTTCAAACCGTTGAGTGAATGTGACAATTTTTAATTACTTAGGCACATGTACGACTCACAACCTCTGTAACAGATAAGGAGACAGAGCTAGATTTACATTCCAACTGAACCATGAGAAACTCGGTGATCTGAAGGTATAACCAGGCATAATCTGCTCCTTCTTGATGTGAAGCACCAGATTTTGTAGCCATTTTAAATCATCTGATGAGAGAGATTACCACCCAGCAGTAAGCAATAATGGAGGGACAAGAAAGCCTCATAGATCTTGCCAGCAAATTTTTGCATCATATAGTACAGCTTTTAAAACCCTTGAATACTTGATTACAAATAAGTCAAATCCTGGCATTTTCATAATCTCAACCAGAATCCTAGACTATCTGAACTAAACAAAAGCTTTCACATCTCCCATAGAAACCTAATATAATTTACCAAATTAAGTTGCTGTAAGATATATGATCATGTATGTGTATCTATTAAAAAAACTCATAAATGACATCAGAAGTTATTTTTGTGTAAAGATGGAGTGAAATTTGAGATCTAAGTTTATAACAACTGTTTATAACGAATGAAAAGGGAACTCCACAAATAAAGACAGCTAATCTGAACTAGGTAAATAAACAATTTTTTAGCAGTGCAACTAAACCACTTGGGGATTGAATAGGATAGACTTGTTTTGCGGTCATGTAACTAAAAATTATTTTCTTTTCCCACTTTCCATAGTGTGAGCCTTAAAATTAATTGTTAATCACTAATATAAATTTATTTTAATGCCTATGCCAATCCAGTAATTGAAGATTTTTATAGTATTTTTAAACTTATTTTGGTTAAAATTACTCAGTTTCAGCCTGGACTCAAAAATACTCAATGCCTATTTGTAATACTCTTTAAAAACCCAACCAAACCAAAGGAACTAACCAACAGAAAAAAACACCCAACCATCTCCCTAAAAAATTCTTGTGGATTTTCTAGAATAAGTGTGATGAGTTATCTCTCCATGCAGTCAATGGGGAGAGGTAGGTACCTTCAAAGGAGAAGTCACAGCACAAATTACAGCAGACATGGATAGTACAGTCCCTCTACTTCCCTGGAAACTTTCAAGGCCAGGTTGGACGGGGGTCTCAGCAACCTGATCTAGTCAAAGATGTCGCTGCTCCTTGCAGGGGAGTTGGACTAGATGATCATTGAGGGTCCCTTCCAACCCTAACCATTCTATGATTCTATGGGCCAGATCAGTGAAGGATGTCCTGACAGTACCCTCTTACAGCTTAACCCCCGTGGAAAACAGGAGGAGGAGGAATTTGTTTCTCTGGTATGGTATTTCATAAATGCGCTGTGCATTCAACTAAGAGTAGGCATTCAGGCTATTTTTTTAAAGATTTTGAAAATAATATCTATCTATATCCTTACTAACAGTGCTGATAGATCATTTCAATATCCGGCACCACTTACAACCTTCTAAGTCTTATGCACTATCAAAGTCTAGCTAGGATTTTTACAGCATGCATTAAAAGACACAATTCGCAAAGAGTTTATATGTGAGGAATGCACGTCTGCAATCGTGCTTGCAAGGGACCCTGAGTACAACTGACTGTCCACAGGACTGGGACCAAATGGGACAGGGAGGAGGGGAAGGTGTGAAAGAGCCAACTGGAGTAGCAAGAGAAACACCCAGTGGATCGTGTTCCTCTTCAAAGGCTCCAGTTAACTTGTTCTACTTCTATTTTATGCCAATCCCACACAGAAAAATGATATTCACTGTGAACATAATGAATGCATATTGAGAGCTAAGTATAAGTAAACGTGTAAGTGTTTTCTAAAGACACAGCAAAAATTACACAAACAGTGCAATAACTGGGAAAACAAGAGCTATAAGAGGAAATTCTGAAATACAGTTAATCCAAAAAAAATGTTCCTATTTTTTGCAAAAGTATTGGTCATACAGCACATAACTAGAGTTCCTCAAATAACTTAAAAGCCATTCTGACAGAATGTTCTAAAGGGAGATGACAAATAAACCACCTTTAAAAGAATATTTATCTGGGACAACAGTTAATAAGTAGCAGCAGATATAATCTTCCTGTTACTAAATTATATCACTGTAGCCTAAATTAGTCAAGGAGATGTGACCACTGAAGCTACAACTGTTGGTTTTAAAACATCTTATCTTTGTATATAATTATGAATTCTTATACAGGAAAAGAAATATGTATGCTGAACCATTTATTCAATAACCTGTGATACGTGTAATCCATCTATATGTGGTGAAATAAATCACAAAACTCCCAATAACGTAAATGAAGATATGTATATATAAAAGATATGTATATAAATGAAGAAATGTATATACACACACATATATATGTGTATAAAACACCTTGTACAGATAGCCAAAGCACTGGTTACTAAATAGAGACTTGCTTCAGAGACAGATTTGATACTTTAGTCTTATCCTCTTGCAAAAGGCCTAGGAAGATATATTTGATGTCACCTTCAACTGGCTTTAGAAAGACTCAAGGAATTGTTCTGGCATAACCCTTAAAGCTTAACTATGTGCAACAGCTTCGTATCCTTCACTTTGGCAAAACTTACTTCTGCTTGCGTGGATTTAGTGATGCAGCAAAATGTCACCGTGTCTTCTGCTTGTATAAAGATTCAGCATTTCAGAGTGAAAATCTGTCTGTGCCAGAGTCAGAAGGAGTTTTGCAGTATTTAAGCTTTCTTCCTTGCCTTTGAAAGTTAGGACTGAAGGCAAAAGACTATGGCTGCTGACTAAGCCCTGGCTTGAGGTTAGGGAAAAAAGGAGCTCCTGATAGCATTGGCAAGTACTTCAGAACTTATACATTAGGCAGAGAAGGGAGTGTGTCAATCACTAACAAGATTCATCTTCTTAGTAGGATATAGGTTTAAACTCATTTAAGCTCACTGAAATTTTTCTAATGATTTTAAATTATTTATCTGAAATATGTTTTTAGATAAATGATATGATCTCCAAAAAATTCTAATTACGTTCAGTTCCAAAGGTTTAAAGAGTTACATCATATTTCTTAAATAACTTCAGTAGGGGAAAAAAAAAAAGTACATTTCAGAAAGGCCTAAGTATTTTAGTTTTATATACTCAAAGCAAACTTATTCAATTTTGCATGTTGAAACATTCCTTTCCACTATACCCACAATCAACATGAGAGAGTTTAAAAGAGGTAACACACAACTAGATTTTTTAAGGAGGTTACCTGGAACCAAACTGAAACATTTTTTTTCCACAGCTCCAAGTATGAGTTGCATATTCAGGCAGCCCTGGGCAGCAGGCTCAGCAGAAGAAATAAATTAAAATGGAGAATGAAATAACGACCTTCTCATCGTGGTCCTTCCAGATCACTCCTGAAGTTCACAGAAGTTTTTACTGCCTTCACCTACTCAGTACTTGCCTGCTTTGTCATTAAATGGGCAAATCAAACATCACAGGTTCTGAATTAGTTGGAAAAATATTGGTTAGAGGAGCTATTCCAGCTCAAAAGAAAATGGCCCATTGACTTCTCCCTTTCAGTGACAAAGGGAAGTGTTCTTTCAGTAACAGGCAGAATTGATGGCCTTTTCCTCTTGATTATAAAGGTCAGAAGTCTGAAGAAAAAATACAGCAAACGGACAGAGAAAAACTATCTTTGCTAAAGAGCCCATGAATTATCAGTGGCATTGAATGTTTCGCTTGAGTTTGCATTGACACTCTCAACAAAGTTCATTAACTGCCTTCTTTTTGGCCTTATTTACCCAATGCTTATAACGATATATTAAGGATACTGATTCATCTTTTGCTACAAATACAATTCCAAATTTTAGAGCCTTAATCTGATCCTTTGGATCAATAAAACATCCAGAACATGTTTCCATACATCAGTACGGAAATGGGGCAACAGGAAGCACGGGCTGAAGCACCACCGCATGTGTGTATTTTCCCCAGGTCATTTCTGAACAGCCATGATGGCCTCTTGCTGCTTGTGCCAGATGAGGCACGAATGATCATCCTCTCCTTTTACAAGAGGAACTGACAATATTTTAAGGAGATTGTGGTTTTTTTCCTATGGTGCTGCAGTATGGATGATGCTGAGCACACACTGGACTTCAGGCTCTTTAAGTAGCCTCAAAGCTGCAGACTCCCCATCATTTTTGCCCACTACCTCAACCACCACGCTTCTAATCCAAATTTCTGTAACGGACTCTTAGTCTTTACACTCTTGGTTCTTCTCCTGCCTGGTATTGCCACCTGCATGTCTACACTTGCACTTTAGTCCTGGTGTGCCTTGACCCAGTCTGACAAGCTGGGAATCACTGCTATGGTAAATATGAGCTGTACATTGTCCTTCTACTTAACTGGGGCTCCTTGTTTTGTACTGGAGAAGCCTGTATATCCTCACAGAACAGCAGTATATGTATGTCCTATGAGGACACGCTGAGAGAGTTGGGACTGTTCAGCCTGGAGAAGAGGCGGCTCCAGGGAAACCTTATAGCAGTCTTCCAGTACCTCAAGGGGGCCTACAAGAAAGATGGGGAGGAACTCTTCAGTAGGGCCTGTTGGACAGGACCAGGGGTAATGGTTTTAAAATAGAGGAACTTAGATTTAGATTAGATACTAGGAAGACATTTTTTACAATGAGGGTTGTAGACCACTGTCCCAGGTTGCCCAGAGAGGTGGTGGATGTCCTATCCCTGGAAACATTCAAGGCCAGGTTGGATGAGGCTCTGAGCAACCTGATCTGGTTGGAGATGTTTCTGCTCCTTGCAGGGGGGTTGGACTGGATGGACTTTAAAGGTCCCTTCCAACCCAGACCATTCCATGAGTCTATGACTTTTTGTTTCTGGGACATATATTTTTAAAATGTGTTGCGGGTTTCTACATGTAACTTTTCAGTGCTAACCCTGTGCAGAAAGCACAGACGCAACATGTACCATCGTAGCCAGGTTTCCTGGGAGCAGAGAAATCCCCTTAGGCACATCAATTTATATGCAACTCCAAGTACGTGTTAATTTGAACTGTTTTACTGATGCCAGCCTCTCACCCAGTGCGTAGCAGCAGCGGCCCCACTTTAAAGAATTCATAGTGTGCAAATAGGGGTAAAATGGCTCTGAATCCTGACATCACTTTTCCCATCCCTGCTCCAGCTATTATCTTATATGCCAGCCCTTGGGCTCCCCTATCTCATGGAGCACCACCATGTCTAGCCTGGAGTGGGCTCTCCACGGGGAGCTGGGAAATCTTGTTTGCACTCATCTCCCCTTTCCCTAGCACCCACAGAGGGTCAGGCACAATCAAGCTTGTTGTGTTTGAACAACTCTTCTATTCATTTTTCTCCCCCTGGGAGCTCACAGCTTGAGTAAGAGCTTATCTTTTATCTGGATTAAAAGAACACAAGCTGAATTTAGCAGCTTTTCTTGCATTTAGCTTGCACTAGGGGGTCTGATCTGAAGCCTATGGCAGGTTTTCCAGTTATTTCTAAGAGATTGGGACTGTGCTTTTAGCAACAAGATTCTCTTCTGATGAGCCCAATTGTCCCACAGAGGCTGATGAGGCGCACGCAGCCAAACTGTCCCAGGCTGTCATTGCCACTCACAAGTTGAGCTAGGTGGCCCTGTAAGTACACCTAAGAGAATGGAAAGTGTACTGTGACATTTTTCCAAGCACTGTGATATCTGCAGCCAACAGAAGGATTATTTGATTTACCCAGAGTAAAAAAGCCAGTCACTGAATCAGTGTGTACCAAATCAGTAATTTATTTCAATAACCTCTTGATTCTACTACCACTACATCGAGCAGTAAGTAGAAACCAAGGATTCATTTAGCATGTGCCGCCTTCTAAAATCTACCAATAATTGTGGGTACTATCCTGGAGATAACATCCTGGAGAAAGCTACTCCACATTGAACAGGTAAGTCTTGATTCAGAGGCAGTTTTTTAAGAGAGACTTACGTTCAAGTAGCCCCTGGTTTGCGCAACGTATTTTAGGAAGATGAGATGACTACTGATTCTCTTTGTATACACAGCAGAAGAGAGAAAAATGTATTAAATTTCCTATGCATCCACACGATGGCTTCCAGTTTTAACATTTGGATGCTTCAGTGCACAGGTCTGCATCAACCTTATGTGAATAGCTTCTGTACAGAGACAATTTGGTAGACATTTGGTCATCCCTTCTCCAAAGCAAATAGCTTACAGCCCCAGATTCAGTTAAAAAATTATGTCCCAGACCAACTCAAGCACACTTCTACTATAAGACTAAGTTGCACAGCAATTCTGCTGTAGGCCCTAGGAGAATGGGTAAGGATTTTTTTCCAAGTCATTTGTACAGCAATATAAGGAAGAAAAAAAACCAAAACAAAACAAACAACATTACGTAGCCTTGTAGTGCTTGTATCTTTGTCAGCAGTGTGTGCTTGTGGGAGGTTTGGGGTTTTTTTTTGTTTGTTTGTTGTTCAGTGGTTTCTTTAGGTTCTGGTTTTTGGTTGTGTTTTATTTTGTTTGGGGTTGGTTTTTTTGGGGGGGTTATTTTGTTGATACATCAGCTAGTGGAGCTAAGCCAATCTGAGTGAGCATGTAAGAACTAAGCCGTGCCAAATAGAGAGCTGGCATAATCTTCTATCCTCCAGAGCAAGGATGAAGCAAGGACCAAGGTTTTGAACCATTGGAGTTCACCATTTGGATGCAGCTCTGCTTGCTAGGCAGCAAAAATGTGCACAGACCCAGTAAGGTCAGAAATTGCTTCCATTACCTGCCCCGGTAGTTTGATTAGCAGTATTTAAAAGCATTTTGTACTTTTACAAGTCAATAGCAATACCATCTTGGAGAAAGAGTGAGTACTATATTGTCAAATTGAGACTAAATAATACAGAAACACTAGAAGACATATCGGACATTTCCAATACTCTACGACCTTACATTGGAAAATTGAAACATTTCAGTCTTCAGAAACCTCAAGTCTGATGCAAATAAATAAATAAATAAATAAAAGTCGCCTCATATGTACCTGCACTTACATTCAGAGGGCAAGCCTGACATTTCCTTACACATCAAATACAGCACGTTTTGCACTAAAATGTCCAGCTCCACAGTGAGAAGTCAGACTACTCACAGAAAAGACAGAAGAGTGAATCACAATGCAATAAGTACTATTACCCACAGCAAGAGGAAAGGAGGATCATGATTTCAGAACGGCCCAATTTCAGTCAGAGCTGCTAGTGACGCAAATTAATGAGGGGATGAACAAGTTGGCTAATGTAAATGGGTTGGCTTATTTGTCAGTAAGAATGCCTCATGAGATTAAAAGGTCTCATCCCTACTAAGGGCAGAAACTTTATTATAAGTTACAGAAAGTGTATGAGATCCTTTTTATTTTAATATAATACTCCTTTAATTCAAAATTAAGTATTCAGTTGATACGCACACATTTCAGCTACTGATGTGCTGTTGAACATTACATTTTGCTGTTGTTTGTTTCTTCTGTTGTGCAAAGAATAAACCTCACATATCTGCCTAACCATGCTCACCTTTCTTGACTTATTACGTTTTGTTTTTTTTTTATTCCATCACATACATTTATAGTGATTGGACAAAAAAAAAAAAAAAAATTCTTATTTCCCCCTCCCAAAATCTTTCATTTGCTCTCATATCACTCTGTTTCCTTTCTTGCATTAACATCAAATAGCTCATCTGTGAAGACAGTCACTCATCAAAATCACTTGGAGTAATTTCAATTTCACACTGATCACGCAGATCTGAAACCTCTCCAAGCAGAGATTTTCATCATAAGAGAAAATTTGGTCTCCTATTGGAGATGTTGGTATTTCAGCTCTGTCTCTTGTTAGCTCTTGGAATAGATGTGTCATGGGAGCTTACCTACAAAATTGAATTGATTGCAACAATGATTCAGGATTAAAGAAGATTATGGTATTTCATTCCAAGGAGCATTTGTGCAGCAATTTTTTTTTTTCCTCTCTTTTTCATTTTGAAACCTGGCCTTTTTGAAAAATATAAAATAAGTTTCTAGATTTGTCCCACCTTCTTACTGCTTCTTTTGATCATCTTATGTTGTTTTTATGTTATTAATTATGTTGCAGTTGCACCTGAAGTTCTCAGTCAAGACCAGAGAAGCAGTGATGACAGGTACTGCACAGATTGTGAAGACTATCCCCACAGCTTTCTGATACAAAAACAAAGGCATAAGAAGCAGAGTAGAAAGACAAAATGCATTTCTTAGGATCTATAAATGTGCCCCAGCTCCTCTGAATTTTCTGGCCCTGCTTTTTCTGTCATACTAATGGCTATACACAGATTTGCAACTATCTTCTGTAGACTGTGAGGTTGTTGGTACTGATGAAACCTGGTTTTTGTATGTTTGGAAGCCATCATATGAATACAAATCATTAATTATACATATAGCACAATAACTGAGATGACTAAATTTTATCATAAGAAAATATTTAACTTTATAAAACTAACCCAAACCAATTAAATATATAAATTGTGAAGTCATTCTTCTTGTTAATTCTTCAGAATAGAAGAATATTACATGGTTTAGGTGTTATATACATTCAATATTTCTTCAGATTTTGCAGAAGTATTTTTGTGTATCTTAAAACATTTTGGACATCTTAGATACTCTGATAGCAATCTGAAAAAGACACTGATGATTAGTTCACCAGAAAGATGAAATTCGAGAGCTATCTCAGCAATGTTACTTCATAAAAACAAGTGGATCCTGGAGAGAAAGTATGAATATTAATCTCTCCAAAATTCATCAAGAAATATTAAAGGTAAGCAATATATCAATTTATCCCAGTTTTTAAAACTTCGAATCTGGCACAGGTGAAGTTCAAAAGCCTGGACATTTATTCAAGCTTATTCTATTTAATGAAGTCTTATCTTCTTTTTCACGCATCTCCATACTTCAAGGGAAATCTTCAGCCTCTATTATATTCCAAAGATCTGGCTCTGGTGAGTCTCTCTTTTGCTCTTTTCTGCGAGTTTTCTTTTTTGAGGGAGGGGAGTTGTAAGAGTCCTCTCTGGGCATAGATTTGCTGCAAAATAAATTTTGCATTAGGTGCAAAACAAAGTTTGCTTTATGTTCAGTTCTTATTTGGCATTTTGATAGTATTGTCTGGAATAACAGGAAATACTGAAAGTTTCTGTAATCCTCTCAGGGATTAATAAATGCAGATGACATATAAAGGTGTCCAAATTCATGTAGGTAAGAATCACAGGGGATGCACACTGCTGGATCCAGATGGTGTGCAACCTAGCAAGCCATGCACTCTTGAACAAGAAATGGTCCTCTGTGTAAGGATACCTTCATTACATGACTTTTGCAGGTAATGACTGTTTATCATAAGGCATGAATCACATCTCTCCTTATCAGATCATAACCTCTGAGAGACTTCAGGTGTTTGGGGAATAAATTAGGAAGGTTGTCAGTGATTTGGTTTCTAGTCTTGTAAATTAGAAGTTATCCCACAGATCAATATAAGTATATTCAAAACCACAGACTGAAGGTGATGATCATAAATTGCAGAAAGGAAAATTCCAATTAGATATTAGAGAAAATATTTTCACCATGAGGATATTCAAACACCAGAACAAGTCCTGTGGAGAAGTTGTGGAATCCCCATCCCTGGACAAATCCCAGGACCAGGCCTTGAAAAACTGGTCTAACTTATGAGTTAGATGCAACTTTGATGGTCTAGTCTAAGCAGAAGGCATGTCCAAATGACTTCCAGAGGTCCTGTCCAGGCTGCATGAGTGAGTCTTTGATGCTGAGTTTATCCCTCAGCTCTTATTTTTACCCAGAGAAGAAAACTGCCTCCATTTTCTTTAACAGCTCAGAACTTAGTGCAGTGAGCCAGGATGTGGAATACATGCCTGATTTACTCTTTCCCTGAGAGGATTCAAACCCACATCTTCCTCCAGGAGAATGCACTAACCACCAGACTACAACTATTCCAGGGTGAAAGGCACAAAGGAAATCCTTGATTCCTTCCGTGTGGGTCTGTTTCATTTCATATAACGCAATTAAAAATTCATTATGTTAGAGGGAGAGAGTTTTAATCTCTAGCCAGTGGTTGATGATTTCATCTGGAAAAGTTCAGATTTGTGTTTTCTGCTCCAAAGACTTTTGCTGTATTTTATACAGTAACCGTTTCATTGAGAAGACATCAGTCTTTGGCGTTTAGGTACTGGCAGGAAGAGGAAATTACTTGATAAACAATAGTGCAATTCCAGAATTTTTCTCTTACTTACAATCCCCACCCTCTCAGAGGAATCACTGCTTTCTGTATTTCATATGGAAAAGGTTCAAGAAGACTTTAACCTTATGTTTAGATCACGGAGACGAGGCGTCAAGATGAAGGGCAGAAGGGATTACCTGCCTTTCTTCCACAATATCTTGAGCTATATGCAAGGGCTTCACCTCATCTCCTCTCCTTCAGTGAAGGCAATGGTGGCTACTGTGACTCCGTTAGACCTTGTGATATGAAGAGAGCTCATTGCAGGGTGACCTCACCAGGGCCTTCAAGCAATGACAGGCAAAGTAATTCCTACACATTTGTGACTTCTGGTAGAGCTCTGGAATATCAATGTTTGATGGTAGACAGTAATTATGAATTGAGCCTTGGGAGCCGAACCTTGCCTAAGGCTACCCAGGAAGTCTTCGGAAAAGTTGAACCTCACTTTTTAGAGACCCACATTAATATCACCAGTGTACTATCCCTCTACCACCTACTTTCTAAAGTATGTGTGTATGGAGGTAAGAATAAAGAGAACAAGATGTATATATCTAGTTTAAATCTTCAGACAATTCCTCACATCTCTGTGGTATTTTTTTGTCACATATGGCTAATTTCAGCCTCAGACGCTCTATATGGATAAAGCAAAACCTTATACCTCCTGTTATCTCTTATTTAGAATATCCACCTACCAATATTCTGTTACAGCATAATTCTTAATATATGCTCTTCTTCTGTTCCATATGACCCGAATAATCTTCTAGTAACAATAACCTTAAAAAATGGATCTTCAAATGACATCTCAGTATTATCTGATTTCCAGTTGAGAGACTGTTATACTACTGAATAATGTGGTGAATAGGAAAATATTTTATATGTATTTGTGTGTGTATATATATACAATGAAATATTTATCTTCCTAATCTTTAAAGGTTAGAGAAGAATAGACACAATCAGGAAGAGAAAAAGCTATATCAACTCAGACTGCAGACTGAGACATATTTGTCCTGTAAAAAAAATAAATCAGAAAACATATTAGGAACCATACGTTGTTTCCAAGTGATAAAGTAAGCAGCTCTTTAAACGCTGGCATAGAGCTCTCTTCTTTTTAATTTTCACGCTCCTCTCATCTTCTGGAAAATATTGCACTAAGAAATGTTAGACTTAAAAAAACAACATTGCAGTAGTGCTAATCCTGGCCTTCTTAGCTGTGGAAAGGCTCAAAAAAGCTAAACTATTCTCACAAGATGGAACATACTTTACTCATCTATGTGCTCATCAAGCTTAATTTATCCTTCAGTGGAAGAGTTGATACAAAGTTCATTTTCATCTCAAAACAGCCTTGACAGGCAGGAAAAACCACAATTTTTTTTTTTTTTTTAATTCTCATACTTCTTATTTAAGATAAGGCATTGTGATTTTCTCCCTTTTTTCATTAACAAAATAGTATTAGTCTCTCCCCCCGCCTATTCATTCCCTAATGCTCTCTTCTAGTGTGTGTAGATAAGAATTCACATCTCATAACTTCGTATACCTTCACACCTGAGCAAGTCACCTCAGGTTCCCTTTTTTTGGTCAAAGGATAAAAAAGTTATCTTAGAGTGTGATTTGTCTGCTTTAGGATGTAATTAGTAACACCCTACAGTTGCTTGCTTGTTTTCTTTTACTATAAGAAGAGTCTGTAATAATTTAAATATTTGCATTGTAGAGGTCTATCTTTGGTCAGACAAATCTTATCCCTGACACCAGACTCATACAATGCATTTTTAGCCAGTTAAACTCTGAGTATTTAATCTTCTCTGATCATTTAGGCTTCCTCTCGGGACATCAAGACTTAGTATGCTAGATGTAAATCAGCTCGTTCTATGCTGTGCATTTGGTGTAATGTCTGTCATTCAATTTCTTTGACTTAAACACTCAGCTAATACAAAAAAAATCTGGAGAATATCTGAATCTATCAATAGCTTCCTTTTCCCAAAATATCACAAGACTTTTTTTTTTTGCAGAGGACAGAAGCTCTCTGCAGAATCAATCCCAGTGGTGCCAATATTTGTTCTTCTCCCCAAGGAACATGAGATAACAGCAGCTGCCGCATTCCCACAATACACAAGAATAGCCAACATTTTTCACAAGAGATTGAATCAACACCTTCATAGTGCTGCCCATGAGCACAGCACTGTGAGGCCCTTCAGAGTCTCTTACTTTTTGCAATATGTTATTAGCTACTCCTCATTGTACAGCAATTTCCTTAAAGGATGTAGTTTCACCGAATCACATTACATAGGCATATAATTTATGTTCATTTCTTTACACAACAACAAGACCTCATGTGGCTCATCTCTATAGAATTATAGAATCGTTAGGGTTGGAAGGGACCTTCAAGGGTCACCCAGTCCAACCCCCTTACAAGAAGCAGGGACATGTCCAACCAGATCAGGTTGCTTAGAGCCCCGGCCAACCTGGCCTTGAATGTTTCCAGGGATGGGGCATCTACCACCTCTCTGGGCAACCTGTTCCAGTGTTCCACCATCCTCAGTGTAAAAAAATGTTTTCCTTATATCTAATCTGAATCTGCCTCCCTCTATTTTAAAACCATTACTCCTAGTCCTGTCACAACAGGCCCTATCTGTAAGAATACAGGGTTATCTTTCAATTTTTTTTTTTTCCGTATAGAATTCAGGTTTCCTGTGTACTCCATGTCTCCAACGAAAAGCTGAGCAGAACAATCTGTTGTCCTCAAGGCTGAATCCTTTCATTGCTACTGACAAGTGTAAGATTTTCATTATTAGGTAAAAGGGGAACAGAAAACAACAAAAAAAACAGGTCTTTCTGTGGTCAAAAGTATGAGCTACAAATTGCAGGAGAATTCAAGGAATGACTGTTTAATGGAAACTTAAATTTGTAATAGGAGGTCATAAAACTTCTTTCAGCATAACTAGAATCTTGTTGTCACACAAAATCGCACAAACAATTATGACACCATTAAGGGAAGTGATGTTGTCAGAGCAGGTTTGAAAATTTAGTCCTCTGGTTTTCACTTTTCCACTCATGTCAAGAGTCATTGATTTTTTTTCCCTCTTATCAGCTTCTCTCTAGTGACCTATTTATTAGGTAAGAAAGATTCCTACCCTTTTACTTTTTTTTCTTTTAATTGCCTGTGATTATTAGGGCGCCACTCATTTTCAGCCACTATTCTAGCACTCTCAGCTATAGACTGTGGTTAACTCACTTTATATTACAGTAATTTTACACACATCAGAAATGTCAATAAAATAAAAACAGGCATTTATAAGCTTCTGTCTGTTTTATCGCACGCTGTATCCACACTCTGTAAAAGGTGTTCTTCCCTGTAAGAGCTGGAAACTGATAAGTTGCTGATGTTTAAAGTGGAGTCCGTGTGGTCTGGGACAGATTTGCTTTCAAATTCAAAATGTTTATAAGAGACCTCTGAAGCAATGCACGGAGTTTTTTTATGTGTTCACAGATTGTCAGTTACCATTAGAAAAAAAAAATCTGAATACACCTCAAAGTATCTAAATTCACCAGATAATTCCATCAAAATCTCATCTGAGAAATCCATTCTCCCTTCAAGCCAGCAAAGCTATTACCGAATTTTCAAACTTAAACATTTTACCTTAGGTGATTTATGCATCTTTATAAGCACCATTCCTTGAAATTAAATTTCAGATAGTTCACATAGTTAAATGACCTGGAAAAGGCAGAGGTAGGAGCTGTGAGATGTAGAAGAGCTATTGGAAGAGTATGAAAGGCCAAGACGAGTCAGAGGGTTTGAGGCTGTTAGAGTTAAGGGGCATATAGCTGGGAACCAGGGATTTGACTGCTATCCCCTTGTCTTCACATTACCTGCCCACGTGTGTAACTGCAACAATGTTGGATCAGGGAATTTTATACTGTTTATCCTTATGAAAATACCACCTGCATGAACTGCATCTCAGGGAGGTCCTTAACACTCTCTGCAGTCCTTGACACCCATGAGGAGTTATGACCCAACTTCCTAAGTTCTCTTTACTTATCAAACACATCCAGATCCTGGCCATAAACACCGCTAATTTAAACTGGCACAGCCCAAAAAATAAAGTAATTTAAAAAATAAATAAAATCAAAATCATTCTACACAGGGGAGGGTTTAACCTGAGAGCATATTCCTATCTCCCAGCCATTCTCCTACAGTGTTTCTGAAGCATGACGTTTCACTCCCATGATCACAAATGAACTAAGAGTCAGGGCTGTACGTGGGAAATTAAAAGCAGCACTACTGAGAAGGGATTCCTCTGTGAAATTTTCCTGCCAACACACAATTGCAACCTCAACACCGCTAGCACTGACAGGCAGCAATGTCAGAGTCTGGGTAGATAAACTGGTAGATTAAATTGAAACCAGTGAGTTGAAGCTAATGGAAGTTGCAATCACTTTTTAACTGGCAGAGGCCTTCAGCAGTTTGAAGATTCAACTGCAGAACTGATATTGATTCCTTAAAATGAATACCAGTAATAAAAATTAAAAAAAGAAGTGTACAAGCAATCAGACAGGACAGGAAGCGCGGGTGGAGCAGATGGGGGATAGGGTGGAAAGAGACCATCTTGAGCAAGAACAAGCAGTTCTGAAGAAGGGGAATGCTAAATTATACATCTTCAGCTAGTCTGTGATGTCTGATAGATGTTTCCTGGGAATTATGTAACACGGTAATTGCTGTTATGTTTTTGATACCACGCTGATTTTATTAAACCATTCAGCAAATGCTAATTTCAGAGTAGCTTTCCAATTAGTCATGACATTTCATAGGTACTTCTGCTCATGAGCAGATTCTTCAACCTTTGCTCCCACCAAGTAATGTTTTTACCCCCTCA
This sequence comes from Ardeotis arabs, assembly GCA_011801015.1. NCBI lineage: Eukaryota > Metazoa > Chordata > Aves > Otidiformes > Otididae > Ardeotis > Ardeotis arabs. The sequence goes on from JAAGAY010009174.1 coordinate 38,795, forward strand.
AGTAGTACCTTGTGCTTCTCAGGGTAGAGATGGTAGAATCTGCCCTCAACAGTTTACTTTATAAAAGTCATTTGTTTAGTCTTAGGGTCAATGGAAGAAAAGATGACTCTTGTATATGATGCTCTCTATAGTCAATAAGAAAATCCTATCTCAACCTAAATTTTGATAGATTAAACATTTTTTTTTGTTTTAAACCAGGACTTAAAAATTACAATATTTCCAGAGAAAGGGAGACAAGAAATGAGTACTTTTCCACTTTAACTAATTTAGATGTGACTCTTCCCAATATGCAGATTTTCTTCCAAAAGCTGAAAAAAACCCTTGATAATTATCACTACCAAAAAAAAAAAACCCTCACTCAAACCCCCCTTTTGTCAGATTGCTGAAAACAAACTTTCTTTAAAACAAAAGGTCCAATGGAACATTTTCAAACAGCACTAAGAAGTATGACCACATCATACAATTCATTCTTTTTTTGCAGGCAGATGATGTACTGAAGAATAACGACTTATCTGGCACAAGGAGAAAGTCTGATGCATTGTATATTTTACCTACTGCTAGTTTATTTTATTCAGCGTATTCTTAAATGCGTAATTCGCAGAGGCGAGGGGTGGAATGTTGTGGTTTTGTTTAGTGAGGGGGGGCCTAAGGTGGAAGCTTCTGTAGGAAACTGCTAGAAGTTGCTCCCCTTTGTTTGGTGGACTCGGCCGGGCCTA
>JAAGAY010009181.1:0-14847 GCA_011801015.1 Ardeotis arabs
AGATAAAAGAGTTCTGTCAGCTGAGTGGATGACCTGGTGGCTGGAAGTGTTTCTCCCTGAGTTCATTAAAAGTGTGGATGTCTCCCTTAGTCAGGTCAGCATGCATGCAATGGCTTAGCCCAATAGAGAGTATGAAAACTGGACAACTAACAAAAGAATTTGGAAGAGAGCGTTAGACTTGAACTGGCTTCGACTTAGATGTACCTTCCCAGCATCATAATTGTAGAGACTGGTATATGGATCATGTTGGTATGGTGATTGTTATTGTGTAACATCAAATATCTTCAAATAAGTATATTTGATATTAAACATTACACCCTCCATGCACAGAATATCTAAAAGAAGCTGGTCAGAGATACTGGACCCTGGCATATGGTTGATATGCAAAAGTTCAGCAATACAAGGAGTCTTTATCCTGGTTCACTGAAAGCAGAGACATGTAGATTGATTTACTTATTAAATAGACTACATTTTCTGTGAAAAAAATCATACAAACTTAATCCTCTCATTTTCTAAAGTCCATTGATAATGACTCTTTCTATAACATTATTGGAATATTGTAGAAATCACATAGAGACTACCTATGTAGACATCACTTACTATAGATCCTAGCAGAAGCTTGTCAATGACTTTAAGACTTACTAACTTTAGTACATTTTTGTTATTTAATATGCAAAATTTTTGCATATTAAATTATTTTTGTGATAATGTTGTATTTAGTGAGTGAGTAATTTGCACTCTATATAGACCAACAGCGTTAAATGGAGAAGAGGATGAAAGAATTTGATTAAGATGTACCACTTTAATTAGCAAAATGTCCCCGAGAACAGAAAGAGAACTGTTTTAAAATTCCCTCCTGATTTACAGTCTGAAGGGGATCGATAACATCTTCTAACAAAAGGTATAGACTGCTCTAGACAGTGTTTCTAATTCTGCCCGCTGTTTGTATATTTTCAGTACCAGTGAATGACTCCTGGCTATTTTTGCATGTGTCTGAGTATATTTTCTCACAGAATTAGTGAAGAGATGTGAAGAACTTGATTTACAATGTTTATCATATATCTATTTTAATGTAGTTCAATGTTCCTGACAGATGAGAATTCTTTTCTTTGCCACTATGCTGTTTTGCAGTGGCCAGCATGGAGCAATATGTGAATATTTCATCTTTGGGCATTAAGATCCAAGCACAATTAGTTAATAAGTATAAATGAGTACAGTTATTACTGTAAGCTGTTGGCAATCTGGATGAGTGCCAGGGCTCTGGATTTGCAGTGCTGTCACATTTAGGATTGCAATGCTTTCAGTTGTAGAGGCAATGCATTGTCTGCACAATCTCCCTATTAATGTTTTTTGTTCAACTGCAAAAATATTTTTTAACAAGAGATAGGAGACTGTAGCTTGAATATTCCCTGTGCAGAATCCTCCATGGACTACTGACTGTAGGAAGGGAAATTAACCTTGCTAAACTAAATTAGTCTTCATGAATACAGCCTTTCTTTCCTCCATCCTTCATCAGATCACAACCATAACTTACATGTGACTCAAACTGAATACTCAAGTGAATGCAAAATATTATTTTTCCTCCCAAAAGTGGTGGATGCTTACCAAGGTACTGCTCTCTGTTTTCAGTAGGGTTGTAAGAGTGACTGGCCCCTTAAGAGCCTTGAGCTGGAATGTCACAGTCCCTTTAAGACTTTGTTTTCAGTTAAGAGTACCTGAGAGTCCTAGTCAAAGTATATTAGCAACTTGATTAAATTCCTCTCTGTTTCTCTCAGAAAATGCCATTAACTGCTTCTGTTGGTTCAGTGTATTAAAGGCTCATCAGAGTTACGGCTCCTGACTTAGTATTAATCATCACTGGAGAGCACCACCAGGGTACGTTCATGACACCAACACTCTTCTTCCACCATGTTTTATGAAGAAGGTCAGTATTACCTTTATTGCACTGGCATTTGTAAGACAGCAGTTCTACCCTAAGATTTTTGAAATGCCAAGGACATGATGCTAAAAACTTGATATGTGATGACTGTCTCAAGCTTCCCTGCAGGACTTCTAATTTTAGGACATCTATATGTCTTTAAGGCACATATGTGTGGTCTAGGAACAGTAGTCGTTTCACAGATCTATTAGATTGTTAAAAGAGGGACATCATTATTGAGTATATATTTTAATTTTTCCTTTCATTAATATTTAAATTGGTAGAGTCACTGATACAATGGCAAACAAAAAAGTGGGTACACTTACCTGCTTGATATTCACACTGGTGAAAAATCTGATACCACCCAGATAGGACATGCATAAATTCTATTTACTTATTTTTAGCATGACTGAACCTCTAGCTACAGAAATATAAAATGAATGTGAAAGCAGAGCCATGGATTATAATTATAGATGAAATAAGTACGCATAACAAACACACCTGACATATCCCTGATTAGATAGTAGATGTGCTTCTACTTTATATAAAAGATATATTTCTTTTTGAAAACAGATAATTGTTATTTGCTATTCCCGTTTTACAGTGTAAATGTATCTATATCTATTAAAAATATTTTGTAGATATAAGCCTTCAGAAAACAGCTATGGTAAACAAGTTTACTGGATTACTTGGGAAACTGTTTAGTCTTGCATTTGTAGATTTTAAGTACTTTTTTACAGTGAAAAGCAAAGCTTTTTTTTTCCCTTATCTTTTTCATACATTCCTGTGTTGTTTATCTCATATAATTGTATTTAATGCTTATTAATGTGATATGAGCCAAAGTAATTTTTTAATGAGCAGTAGCACTATTACACATTGTTTTATGCTTTAGGATGGTAAGTCATTTTTTATTTATTATTTGCTTTCATAATAAAGGGTTCAGAAGAGATGTTTATCAGGACAATTAGTGACCCTCTGGTTCTTTTGGCTAGGAAAGCAAGCCAAAACAAAATTACAACATCCCAGAATGCCTTCGATCAGCTGCAGCACGCTCTCTGTGGGCTCAGAGAACATACTTCTTTGCCAGGAACATCTGGCTTTTGAAAAGCTGATAATAAGTTTGGGATTCCTGTAACAAAACCAGAAAAGAATTATAAACCCAGGAGTAACTTATAGAGTTTTTTCAAGTGAAAGGAGTTTCATTTTCCTTAGGGATGAAGAAGAAAATGAGAAGGACTTGCCAGTAAAGCTGGCCTAAACAAATTATTCAGTAGATACACACTGCTGCAGCTCAGAAAAAACTTGGTTCCACATACTTGGCCGTTAGCTTACTCCATTATATTACATTAGCAAAGGCAGAGAAATCCTGGTAAATACAGATGATAGGAGCAGTTATGCAAACACCAGACGTTTTGATTTTAACCTCAATTTACTAAATATGCTGGCATCTATACAGTACAATCATGAAGAAACAAGAGAGATTTTTTCAAACATTATCATTCTAAAAGGATCATATCCTGTTCTGTAAGGGGAATAATTAAATAAGAAAAACATTCATGACAAAAAGCAGCTCTTTTTCTTTTAAGTTCTCTAGGGATTGATTCAACTACCAGTTTAAGTACATGTCCAGTTTCGAAGGTGTGATTAGTTTCATAGAGGATTTATTCAGATGGTTTAAGTTCTACATGTACTAAAGTGATTAGCTGAATCAGGGTTGATGTCCTGTGCATACAAGAGTATCCATAATGGTTTCATCTGTGATGCAAACATTGTTACCTGTACATTATAGGTAAGAGGTATTTTAAATTATTCCACAGTGCATTAATTCACCACCAGAAGCTAACAGACATTTTTTGTTTTTCAAATAACTTAGATATTTAGACTGTTAGCAAGTGCAGAAGTAGCTTATCAGTAAATGAAACAGACTTAATAAATCGTCTGTGCACACAGATGGGTGACTCTGTAGTGCAAAGATGTGTACTAAGTAGTACTAAAAGCATTATCAAGTCCTCAGTACAAGAGAAAACTCTAATCTTTTCTCTGTGGGTTTATAGGTTTGTCCTTGCTAGAAGCTGTGTTCTTCAGCCATGTACCGCAATAGTTATTTGGAAAGCAGTTAGAAGGCTGGCTGGAGTCAGGTCTTGTGCACAGCAGGAAAGCTACGATCTTGCTCTTCAGCCCCAGAAGGCTGTTAGGGAGGCAGTGGCAGTCCTGGGGGTGGGAGGGGGACACACAACGAGAGGAAGACCGAGGCAAGTATGATTAAACTGGTCATCATTTGTATGACAGGACTTCAGCTCTTGCTTGTGCAAGGGTAAAACCTCAAAGACCTCAGTGAAATTTGTAGTCAAATAACTTGTAAATTAGCAGCAGCTTGTGAATATGTATATGAATTTTGTTCGTTGTGTATATACTTTGTAAGCATGTTCATCTGAATATATATTAGCTGCTAGCTGTTTGCAAAAATGAAGTGCATCTTGGGAGAATGCTTAAATCTCTTTGTTACTTTTTTCACCAAGTGATACATGTAGCCTGTTTTAAGAGGATTTACTTATTATCCAGAGGTAGTTTCCATTTTGTTTCTTTGCCTGTTTCTTTGCTTACCCTCTTTCCTAACTATACAATGGAATTCTTTGGAGTTTTTTTCCCCACAGAATCACGGAATGAAAGTCAGTAAGCTGACTTGTTTTCAGTAGGAAAAGACCTTATAAAATATTTACATTTTGAGAGGTTTGAAGAATTACAAACCACCCTCTAATTAACTCTCATAAGAAATATTGTATTCTGTGATGAGCATAACATCAAGTTCCTCAAAGGTACATTCCCAATACAATTGTTATAATTCACTGTTTTCATCCCATTACCTTTTTTCTGTTTTTCATTTCTACTTTGATCATTCATCTTGACAAAGTCTCAGTTCGGCATAGCACTGACATACATGTTTAACTTTTAAGCATTGGATTATCTCATTAGCCAGTTGCAGTTCAACTCATGCTAACAGCCCCTAGTTCAGGAATATGCATAAATACACAATGTTTTCCTAATTATGATGGAATGAATCGCTAAATATCCTTAACATAATCCTTTCATTAGGCCCTGGTAAGGAACCTAGCCAGGTTTGAAGTTTGAAGTACTGACCTGGGCCATCAGAAGCCCATGGAAAAACAGAATTAATGACAGACTTTGATAATATAACCAGTAACACAGATTTTTTTTTTAAAAAAAAAGAAAAAAAAAAACAGCAAAACATAAAACATAGGGTAGCAATGAAGATTTAAAAAAGAAAAAAAAAAGAGGAAAACCCAGAAAAATATAAAACATGGAGTGACTCTTCAAAACAAATTCTCACAAAACCCTTTGAATTTTTTTTCAGAGAGAATGTATTGGTCTGTAAAGTGGTATTTCCTGGGCAATGGTTTCATGACCTGCTAGCTTTAGCAGCAATACTAAATAACGAAATTACAGCCTCTCGTTTTTTTCTACCCCACAGTGGCTAACATAGTTGCTTGCAAAATCACAGATTAGACCGGATCAGTGTGCAGATTCCAGCCTCAACGTCTTATTCTGGTCAGATTTATTAGCTTGGCCACATAGCGTTTTCCATGTAGCTGAGTGGCTGTCAGTTTGAGATGTGGAAACAGGAATGAGAAGCATCAGGTAAAGGAAAGGAATTCATTATACTGGCATTACTAGAAAAGACAGCCTTGATGGAAAAGGAAGGGGACACATTTTTTTTGCTTTAATCTTTACGAGCAGGCTGTGATGCCTACTCTTTGCTTCTTTCAATGAAACTGTCAAACTCAAAGCAGAAGTGGAAGGAAACTCAGCATCTGTTGACAATGTTAGGAGACAAAATTAGCTGTTTGCTGATGGCTTTCTTGTCTGATTCTTTGGGATGCAGCCTCTCATCCCCAGTTTGTCATACCAGCTGGCTCAACAGTCACCATCACTGATCATCATCATAAGGCCAGCAGAACTTAAGGATGGCCACACTGGTTTAGCTGAGCCAGGTATGCTCAGTAAACTGCAGTTCAGAAACTTACAGTGCTAGTGGTATTTTTGTGTTTTATAGCCCTAGGTGGATGGTTCTTTTATGATGTTTGTCATTTTTTGCACAGATATGCTACACAGTACCAAGTCTGAAGACCATTCAGAAACGAATCTCAGGTGCAGCAGGCGGAATCTGAAAGCCAATTGCACACTGTGGCCTTAAAAGATACCCATTAAAATATTTTAATAATGAAATAAAGATATTTTTAAGGTAATAGTACCTGTTTTAGTAATTGAAGGATTGTTTCCTATTTCATCTTAGCAGTGCTTACCTATGTTTCTAAACATATATTGGCATCTAAAGAATGTAATAAACATATATGTAGTACATGATAATCATATAGGATTAATATACAATAGAACAATAATAAAAATAAGTAGTGAGATTGAATAGTAAAATAAAATAGAATAAACAAATGTCAGGCTTTCTCCTGGCACTTGCACACCACCACTTATACTTCAGATTTTGGATCTCCAGAGAGGAAAAATTTCTCTTTCCTGGCCTGTACTAGTGAGAGGGAAGTCAGCTTTTGTGATTGTGGGAGCAATTTACTGATGTAAATTGTCCATTGTCTGGAGCCAAATATAAATTGAATAGCTGCAACACAAGCTGCCACACAGAGTACCAGTCTGTGGTTGTGAACTATTATGCTATATTACAGACATTTAATGTCAATTGAATGATCAGAACAGTATGTTATTTGATGCACAGCCAGTGACACAATGTTTTTTTTCTAATAAAGGTGGTATTAAAGGACTGTTCTTTTGGTTAGTGGCAAAGGACAATCTTTATTGTGAGATATTCCTAGCTGCAAAAAAATGCAATGGAAGAAAATATTATACCTCGAGGCATACAAACATTTTCTTTTATTAGGCCCTTGGCAGTTTGGTGGTTTTGAGTTAAAGTGTCGGAAATTTTCTGTGGGAACACTGGAGGGACCCCAGGGGCAGGGTAAGGAGAACAGCCTTTGGTGGCACCCCAGAGTCCAAGGATGTGGGAATCTACAACTAGAGGCACCATGCTGAGCACACCTGGGAGGTCCTATGTGCTCTTGGTGGCACCCTCAGTTTAGCAGATAATCCATAGTGCTCGAGCAGCCCTTATTTCAGGAATGGAAGCCTCTGTCTGACTCAGGTTTACCAGTAGTTCTTAAAAACAATTAGCACTTCCTCTGTAGACCCAGTGTTGGAAACGACAGATATCACAATGACAGAATTGGTAATCTGAGATTACAGAGCAAGCCATTTACAGTAATACAGTGAATTCCACAGTACTGCTAATTTCCTTCATGAACCATTCTCTTCTGTGCTTATTCAGTTACGTGTTGCATCCCACAGTCAGCCTTTATGGTTAAGAAGCAGAAGCCGTATACACAACTTAGAATATGGCTGCAAAGTTTCACTGGCTGTCCTGAGAAATATTAAATCTTTAAGTAGCTTTCCTATGCTGCATTTCTCTATGTTACAAGATTTGGATAAAAGAGACTATTATAGTAGAAGATATTTTAATCACAGGATTGATACATTGTTCTTCCTGTCTAGCATTTCAGTTTCTTACTAGAATCAAGTACTTCCGTTAAAGAGAAGATCAGAAGAACATTATGGCTTATTTCAGACTGGAGTTCATTTTCTGTTCATGTATTAGTAGATTAGCATGGCTGATTAGTGGGAACACAATAGGTGGTAAAATTAAATATAAATATTTTAAAAATATATGTAAAAACTATATATTTGTATATACACACACACATATATATATGAAAGCACTAGATACCAACTTCAGGCAGCTAGAATCTAAAAAAAAAATTTGTTTTCTTTTTAAAAAAAAAAGTTCCACATCTTTTCTGAGGGAGAGATGTATTATTTGAGAGGAAGCACTGATTAATCATGCTGGCATATTTTAAACAAGTCATACTAATGATTCTTCCACATGTACTGTATGTCATTTCATTATACTTGCAGAATGCCTCCTAATGCTTAAAATGTATTAATGTCTGACTTAATCTTCCTACAAATCCTACATTAAAATTATATGGTGTTCTGTGTGTACAACATATTCACACTTTTTTTTTTTAAGTTGTATTCTGTTTCAGGGACGAGGGGGTGCATTATTCATTTGTTTGTTTTCTATGATATGACAGTATTGCAAGACTCCAGGTCCAGGTAGTGATTTGCCTTCAATTCCAGGAGATTTTCAGGGGAATATTTTCTATTTGAGTTTACATATATTGAATCTGTGCTTTCAAAATCATTTTGTAATCTGAGTATTTCTTTCATGTATTTCTTCCTTTTTAATGATATACTTCATTGACAACAGAACCCAATGGGACATGTACAGCTAAATAGTAATTTTCAGAGAGAGAATAGAAAGCAAGCAGGAACTCACTAAAGCAAATCTTGATTCAGGTATTACTTGAACTACTTCTGAAATCAAAGGGGAAAAGGTATGTATTTAGGTCTTTCCTCTTCTTGTTAAATTACTTGAAACTCGGTCTGCAGGCTCAGCACAGTCTTACTCGCAGATAAGTAATTTACGTTCTATCGAGTAAAAAATACTGCAAATATATTTTGTAATTGCATGTTTATTTCTTTCTTACAGTATGGTGAAAAGGAACATTCTTAAAAAGGGTAATACAAAACGCAAAAAACACTGCCATGTGATTATGAATGATTTAGTAAAACGGTAAGTTGCATGTGATGCGCTTGTTTTGCCTTCTCTCATATAGTGTAAATCAGGAGCGGTTTCATTGCAGTAAAAACAGCCCAGAAAACTGAGGCCATGTAACATACAAATAAGCTAGTAAGGTAATGAACCCACACAAGCTGAACATCTAATGAGTGCAGAAAAGCAAGTTTGATTTACATTATTTCTGAACTTGTAGATAGATGATATGACATACCCTTAATTTCTGCCATATTAAATCCTACTCTTTCACAGAGATCCACACAGCCTAGAAGTGGTATTTTTCCTAGTCTTTCTTGAGCTGGCACAGAAAAGATAAATTTGTTAAAACAGATAATTGACTGTAAGCTTATAATGGATACAGATATAATTAATCAAAAAGTTGTAGTAGGATGGGCTATGTTGTTCTGAATAGTCTTGAACTGTAGCTTGAAATTAACCTGGAAAAGAAACACAGTTTCATATAAGGTTTCTTTCTAAATGAAATGATCTTACTTAAAACAAACATCAAGATAACATTAGAATTTCTATAGTGAGAAAAAGTGTATGGAAACAAATTTAGCAGTTTTACAATAAGAAATGAGTACCCAAGTTTTTCTGTCTGTATAATAAATATACATGTAATACCACATGCTTTGGCCTTTCATTCACTTTCATTCATTCATTGGCCTTTCATTCTCTTATAGATCTTGATAAAGAGTCCCTGAAAAAAAATAATTTCTTAATTTACTTGGACAAAGTAGGCACACAAAGATTGTTTCTGTAGACTTGGAGATCATAGTTCAAAGAGCAGCTCCACTTTTGACAATCTAATCTCCTTGAACTGCCAGGTCTTTTTGTCTTAGCCTTTGTTCACCTTCCAGATTTGGCATTGTGGGCCTCTTTTTGTTTTAAGTAGCATACATGTTAATTGTTGGGATTTTTTTTCATAAACACTGCGACAGAAAGAAGCGGGCACACTGTGTCTGTGTGTACCACACCTGGAAAATTTACCCATCATCATTGCTGCATGCTCCATTATAGCCACAAAAATTACCTTGTTTCATCAGCTGAAACCTGGACAAAACATAAAGCTTTCCAGGGTAGGGAAACTGAACTGGTAAATCTGAGCAGTGTGCGATGCATCCATTTATTCAAGACACGAATACCAGTATTTCACTTGAAAGTATTTTAGCAGGAACAGTTGAAACACAACTGACCTAAGCCAGTATTTATCTTTCCAGGTATCAATAGGCCCTTAATCCATTATCACTGGCTCCAGTTTTAAAACTACTCAAGGAAGTCCTCGGATTTCAGCTTTGGTTGCAGCATGGCCTCCTTAAGCTGACTGGGCTCTTTTTGTTACCCCGGCTGAAGGTTTGGCTTTCAACTCAGACCTCTGTTTAGAACAATTTATTCTTAACTGTCCATAAAAGTTAAATAAAATCCATGACCCTTACTTGCATATTAATTTATAAGGTTGCTTTTGGATTTTCTTTCATTTTTTCTAAGCTCAGCATGTTCTCAAAATTAACACAACTGTCAAGAGATAGTGGCAATAAAATATCCACTTGTCTCTAGATGGATGAAGTCCTCAGCATTGTATTTTCAGAGACAGAAAAGAAGAGGTGGAAGTGGAAATACTAAGGCACAGACAACCCTGCCCTGAACAGTGGCACAAAACCCCAGTGCCATGTGATGTGATGGGAGGCTGTGTGCTGACAGCTTCCACTCTGCACATCTGGGAAATCCTGTACGTAATGACATGTAGAGACATGCCAGAACTACTGCACCTGTACAGGGCAAATAGCCAGCACGTACACAGTGAATTTGACACATCCTGATCATAGATTGACTCTACAAATAATCTTGTGTGAAACTGAAGGGGCTCAAGGGGCTCCAGTGCATTACACACAGAGCTAGCTCCCCGCTGCACAAGCCATGCATGGCAGAACGGGACCACTCTGGCACATTTCTGGGCACACACTAGACATTTAAACTCTGCCATCTGTTCAGGACATAAGGGCTTTGAGCAGTCTGACAGGGTTTCTGAACATCTGGAAATTTTGGACTACAGGGCTAAAGCGGATGGCGTTAATACAGGGCACTTAGTCTTTGCCTCGAACTACAAAATTCTGTGCCGCCACACAGGCTCAAAATGCTCTATTCATAAATGATTCTTGAAGTGTGAGATTTTTTTTTTTTTGCTTGTACATTAACAAAATGAGGGTTTTTTTGACAGCTTACAAGCATTTCAAAAGTCATGTCACTTCAAAACCCATGCTTGTTTTATAATTTATGAGGCATTACATCTCATTATTTCCTGATAAAATGCATGAAAAGACCAAATCATCTGAATAAATTCTTCACTTGAAGCTAAAAGGATGCAATTTTTTTCTGACCTTAGAAATTCCTTAGAAAAATCCCTAGAAAATAGGTATCTCTATTCATTAGCAGAAATTTTTCAAGGCTATGAATAGCTACGAATGTTTAATTTTCTTTCCCTTTTCTAACTTAACATCCTTCAAGCATACAGAATTATGCAAATTTTTATTAATATTCTGTTGCATCCCTATCTAAATACTATTAAGAAAAATGATGAGTGATTTCAAATCTTTTGTATGTGTTTAGTTTAGCCCTTCTCAGGACCACGCTACATAGCCTCTCACTCACTCTACCCAACCTGTGAGGGAATGGGGGAGAGAAAATACAATAAAAAGCTCAAGGTTTGAGAAAAGGACAGGGAGAGACCCTTAAAGTTACCATTACAGGCAAAACAGACTTGAGGAAAACTATTTATTTATTATTATTAATAAAATCAAAGCAGGATAATGAGGAAGAGAACAAAAACAACTTCCCTCCACCTCTCCCCTCTACCCGGGCTTAACTTCATTTCAATTATCACTACCTCCTTCCCCCTCCCAAGTGGCACAGGGAGGAATAAGGAATGGGGGTTTTGGTCAGTTCATCACACGTTGTTTCTGCCGCTCCTTCCTCCTTGTGGGAAGAACTCCTCACATTCCTCAGCTGCTCCAGCATGGGGTCCCTCCCACGGGCTACAGTCTTTCACAAATTGCTCCAGTGTGAGGTCCTTTTCCACCGGGTGCAGTCCCTCAGGAAAAGACTGCCCCAGAACAGGCCCTCCACAGGCCACAGCCTGCTTCAGACATCCGCCTGCCCCAGCGTGGGGTCCTCCATGGGCTGCAGGTGGATCTCTGCTCCTCTGTGGGCCTCCATGGGCTGCAGGGGGACAGCCTGCCTCACCATGGGCTGCACCACAGGCTGCAGGGGAATCTCTGCCAGGAGCCGCATTACTCCTCCCCCTCCTTCTTCACTGACCTTGGCGTCTTCAGACGTTCTTCTCACAAGAAATTCTTCACAACTGGCTCAGGCAGACACCTCTCAGGTTCTCTTCACATCTCATCTCCTCTCCACTTCCTGCAGCTGGGCCGGGCCGAGTGGGGCCCAGTCAGCCGCCTTGCGGGAGGCCAGAGGGTGAGGCCTGCAAGGCCCACAAGGCTCGTGCCTCTCCCTCTCTGCCTGCACTTCTGCGTCTTCACTCCTTTTTTTTCCCCTTATTTTCCCCTTCTTAAATATGTTATCAGAGAGGCATTAGCACTATAACCAATTGGCTCGGACCTGGCCAGCAGCAGATCTGCCCTAGAGTCAGACAAGTCCACCAGACAAAGGGGAAACTTCTATCAGCTTTTCGCAAAAGCTGCCACTCTGCACAAAACCAACACAATGGTGCTGAGTGAGCCTCGTGTATGCTTAATACTTAGTACTGATAGGCCCAAACATCTCAGGTCTGTGATACGGCCTTTCACTCTACAATATTTTCAGTGTACATCTTGGGAAACATGGAAAATTTACACAACAGTGAAAGAAGTCAGGATAGAGGGATAAGAAAGGAAATCTTGACTGTAATTCAAGCTCAGCCAGGAGGTGGCTTGGTATATGCATATCCATACCACAGATGATCCATAACATAAAGGTATGGCTTAAAAAATGCCAGATAGAACTGTGACAGCCTGACCTGGGGTGTAATAAGAGCCTCAGCCTACATTTCTTGACCTGTATAAACTGTTTATATCACTATATATGAACTATCTCACTAAAGGATAAGGAGTCAACAACTTTGTTAAAATTGCCCATCAAAGCTAAAAATTATTTGAAAAGTCTAGGTATTGAATCTATGCAGTTATTATAGCTTTTTAAAACTCACCTCAATTAATTTTTTACACTTGCAATATAAAGGTTGCTTAGTTGTTTTTTCCAAATCTGTTTTCTTGGATGATTCTCCAGTCAGGAATACAGAGAATGGGATTGCAAGCACCTTTTGGAACAGCATCTTCTGGAATTTAGTAGATCAGTTACAGATGGTAATAATTCTTTTCCTTCATACCTTTTGAAAGTTCCTCTGAATTGTCAGGAGTTTGGTGTTCTTTAAATAATTTTAAACAGAATTTAATAAAAAGTGGCTATGTTTCTGTTATCAAGTACAACTAGATAGTTGAAGTAAATCAAACAATGCTACATTACAGAAATTTCAGTAGAATGTCGCCATCCCTGGCAGTGTTCAAGAGGCGGCTTGATGAGAAGCTACAAGATATGGTTTCGTAGCTGTGGCAGCAATGGTAGTGGGAAGACGGTTGGACTAGTTGATCTTATAGGTCCCATCCAACCATGTGATTCTATGATTCTATGAACTTCAGGAGGTCTTCTGTCAGTTTTTTCAAATGACATATTGTAGATTTTTCCCCTAATAACTCAAAGGTTGATATTTGATTAAACATCACAGTATATCTCAGGGTAGGGTCAGAAACCAATACTAAACCTAATGGACAAGTTCTTTTCCATTGGATTCTCCAGTAGTCCATACTGTGTGCAGGAAGGGGCGGGTAAAATCTGTGTATGTCATGTTATCCACTTATTGGCTGAACAGTAGTGAAGGAAATTAGTAAAGAAAAAAGACTTTTTTTTAACTCTTTCATTTACATGGAATTATGTATAAACTGTCACTCTGAGGAAAGTGGAACCAAAGAAATTTATCAATGGGGAATAGCTCCTCTTAGAGGTTTGTTTCAGATTCTCAGTTCAAAAAGCACCCCTAAAGTCAATTAAAATCTAGAATAGCTCGCTGACTTGATAGCAGAACTGTACAGTCTCCACTTGCTGGTTTCATATCCAGGGATGACCCACAAAACTTGCCTGAATTTTCACGTGGAAAGATTTCCTTGTTCTTTCCTCCCAAGATCTTGCTGGCAGCCAAGTGGATGCAGTTTCTTTACCTCCAGTCAGCTGGCCCACCTGGGAATTATGTGCTAAGATGGTCCCAGGGACTTGCTAGCAGTGGTTGTTAGAAATTTATGCTGTGAGTGAGGAGAGGACCAGAGTCACATCTTTCTTTTTCATAGCACATAATAGATTGTCTCTGCTAGAGAGGACTTCTCCCAAGGTCAGAAATCCAATTTGACATGTGTATTCAAAAAATAAGAAACTCCAAGACTTACCAGTGATGAGGAGCTTTTTATAGCAAAGCATACTTAGAGACTTCAAAGAAATAAGTACCATTAATAGAAATACCTGTAAGACCAAAACTTATTACTGATGAACTGGAGACAAGAAGGATGAATATCTAAAATTTCTCTTGAGATGAATATGACAATAAATATGTTTGATTATGAAGCAGTGGAATAAGTATTAAATTGCTGTTTGAACAATAGAATTCAATAAGGAAGATTTTTCTATGGGGGAAAAAAGACAACATACAGATTGTAAATGATTTAATTATCTCAGATAATTGGTCTGTTAAAAGAGAAACAAAACAAAACAAAACAAAATAGCCACTAAGACTGTTCTCTATAGACAGATACATTTAAAACTCAGCTGAGAGGGATTAAGAATCACTGCAGCCCTGAAATGTATTTAATCTATTTTCTATCTCCCGCTGGCTGTTATAAACAGACATGACTTTCACTCCTAAAGGTAGTTCGTGTCAGATTTTCAAGGACTGTAGGAGAATCTTTTTATCCATATATTTTAATATTCTCAGACACAGCTACATCATTAAAAGCATTTGATCCATTTACTTAAGATAATAAAATTCTGCTTGATAGTTGTAGGAAAGAAAGAAAAAACCTGATATATTCCTGAGGTACGCATTTATATACTAGGCAGTTTTTTTTTTTTCATTATATAGTTATTTTCATTAAAT
>JAAGAY010009183.1:0-25557 GCA_011801015.1 Ardeotis arabs
TAGCTAATTAGTCAGTGATAAAGGCCAAGTCCACTTCTACTTAAAATCCCTTTGGGAAGGACTCTTTCACCCAGCTTTAAGTGTTTGCAATGTAGATACCTCTGAACTAGCTCCAAGTACAGTCAATGAAGGGAAATAAGCACACTCAGGATGTGAATCATGTAATCTATTTTAGCTCTCTGCTTTACAAGATGAATCATCTCTTGCTGCTTGTCTTTGACTACATGGGAAATCCAGATTACCTGTTCAGATGCAGATGATTATCCTGTAGATGTTTCTGTTGGAACAGATGTGCATCATCCCTCAGAGCTTTTTGATGCTTTGTATGGTCATGTGAAGAACTGAAATTATGTTCAGTTTTTGAATGCAATGAGGATTTTTGGAGTAATGACAAAAGATGGCTACAATGACTGGAGAAAGAATAGATTAGTCCATCCTCAGTTCCTTCCGAGAGCCCAAAAGGTGAAGAAAGAGTCTCTTCATGGCTAGCAGTATTAATGCCACATACTCCGTCACCAACCATTCCTGGGTGGGAAGGCAGAAGCAGGGTGAATGAGGCTATAACATGCACTATATTCTGCATTTTCAGTTCTCCCTATGCCAAAACTGTTTCTGCTAATTGTGCAGACTTGCCTAGGCACCTGGGGCTGTTAAAGTAGCAGAATGAATGAGCCAACCCCTGCCTCAGGGGTATTTTACCAGTCTTTATAAGCTCACCAGTATAAGTCCTATCTGTGGTGGGTAAAAGGGCTTATAGAAGAGGAAAGTTTAGTAAGATCAATTGGGAACATGAGGCTGAGCAACAGTAGGACAGAAGAAAAAGACCTCATGTTGTTCTGGGAGAGCTGGTCAAGAGGATTTGTAATAGCAGGCAGATAGTGATAGTAAAAGTAAGCAAAAGAAGGAAAACAAAGGATATTTAACAGACATATTAAAAATATAGGCAGGGACAAGGATCTGGTTTCAATAGTCTCAAGAAAGAAATAGAGATCTAAATACAAAATATAGACTGATGGAATATCTACTGCATGTATTTACACCTGTGAGAGAGGCATATCTACTGGAAGCATGAACAAAACTGTCCTCTAGGTCTCCTACCTCTTTCTTTATGGTTGTCATTACATCAGGACTGCCAGCTCTTTGGGAAAGCATTGTCCATATGTTCGTTTAAATCCAGTTGAATGGGACACTGGCTGTTGGGTACAATTCTAATACCAGTGCTGAAAAAATAAAGACAACTGACCCAGACATGACACTCTCTACCCTTACTTATTTCTTTATTTCCTTCCTACTTTCACAAGTCTGAAAAGGCCACATTTTTTAGAGGCAGCTCAGTATAGTCTCAGAATAATTGAGCTTCTCATTGAGAATAAATGGGCTGCTTGGAATATCCTGGCATTAAAAACCCCATGAAGTACTGCTAGCACTTTGAAAACAAAATTTAAAGTAAAAAGTGAATCAAAGCAAAATAACTTGGTCATATCTGCAAAACCTATTCACCATTTGAACCATCTTGGATATCAAAAAGGGCCACATCTCTGTGGTCTGACGAGGATATAGGCACCAAGAGAAAATGAGAGAAAATGATTAATATTAAAAATACCATGCATAAACAAGGAAGTATCTTTTTTAAAAAAAACAGCTATAGTGGAAATCTGCAGAGAGGGCTAGTAATTTCAAAAGGTTTCCCACATGCCTACCAACTATATACAGCATCATGGAAATGTAGGCACTGTCTGAGAAGTATCCCCCAAATATATTAGGAGCTCTATGGAAGAATAAGAAGAGTGATAATTTGACCAAAAACACACTGGAAAAACTTCTATGCCTGAAGAACTTTACTGTTCATGGAGAACAGTAGGCAAATCAAGACACAGACACAAGATGCCTCTTCCACACTTCAAAATAGATAAAGTCAGGTCTGTGAAATTTATTAACTCTTGTTCTGTGGATCAGACAGTAAAGTCATGACTGTTCTCCATGAACAGCAAAGTTCTTCAGCTTGATCAAGAACCTAAGCCTATTCTTCTGTTAATCAATTACCAGGTTTTTGTTTTCGGAAAAGTTCTTATCTCAAGCAGCGACTAAAGCGAAGTGATTAGACTTTTAAGAGTGGTTAATATCCAAACCCAGGACTTTTTTTTTTCTTTTGCATTGATCTAAAAAATACAAGAGCAGACATTGCCTGTGGTTGCTACTAAGAGTGATTTTCAGAGAATTAAATCTCTTAGTTCAAGAAGAAAGAAGTCACCTTCAGTAAAATAAATATTATACCCAAATTTTATACAGTTGACAAGAATGTTTGGCTCCTGTCCCCACCCCCAGCTCCTGTATTAGCTGTCTCTGAAGACACAACGCAAAAGAAATACAGTTAAAAAGATCAATGACCTTTGAACACACAAGTCTTTGAGAACAAAGTTGTTTTGTTTTCTTGTCAGTAAATTTAGTATTCCTTTCATGAAACATAATTTAGTCATAATTTAGTCAACCTATTAAAATAAAACCATAGATGTCATTAATAAAAAGCTGCTAATTTAGCTTTTCTCCAGTTAAGTGTAAGGTTTGGAGTAGGAAAAAAAAACCACCCACACCAAAACCAACTTTTTGACTTTCCATTGTCTGTAGTAGAAAAACAAAATCAAAGAATTTTCTTCAGGCAAGAGAACATGAAAACAATTATCTTTTTCTTCCCTTTTTAAATTCCCTTTTCCCTATCTACCTCCCCATCTGCCTCTATGGAGGGATTATTATCAGGAATAATCAAATCTATTCCCTAAGCATAAAAGATGAGTAAACCTTATGGAAGGTGAGATTTTCTGAACCATTAATTTGCAAAGTCATTTAGTGTTCATAACCATTTCCTTCTAATTTAAACCTGTATGGCTTGAGTCAGATCTTTCTTGGACCAGTTTTACACCTGAACAACTCCACTGGGCTCATTTGTCCACTGTATTGCATTTTGCACAGTGACTTATACCTGAAAAAGGTGAGTGCTAGATGTTACATCCCTGCTTTGCGACAATTCTTCATGCACCTTACAGAGAGTCAGATGATTATCTGCAAGACATAAAGCAGCAGAGATCTGGGCCCTTTGCCATGGGTTTACTCCTGACTTACAGTTCCACCAAAATCAGGCTACTTTGCACAGATCGTTCAGATGCAAGCTAAAAGAATACCCTATGAAAGAGGACAGTATGCATATGAGCTCTTCTCCTTCCTCCTATCCTATCCTATCATTTTGCACTCAAGTGAGCCAGACACAAGCCAGCAGCAGCGTTGGAGCTGTATAGCTGTGATGGTGGTGTAGTCTGTCCAAGCCAACATGCTTCTTTCTGAAGACCACCAGCAGGACATGGTGGTTGGTCATGGCTGACTGGCTTCTCAAAAAACTAGTCACCTCAGTGGATGCACTGCAGAGTTTGAGATTGTGTCTGAACCCACTCCTGCTAGACTAGGCAATCGTTTGCACTTAAAATGGAAGACACTTGATGTTCTTCATGATCCTTATTTGCTCCAGGAATCCATTTACAAGAGGAGACTAATTCCCAAGAACGACTTTTGAGTCTCAAACAAAAGATTTCTATCAGTCTTGAATACCTTGCCAAAATAAATCCTGTCAACCCCTGCCATCATACCAGAGCCTGTCCTGGTTTTGGCAGGGATGGAGTTAATTTTTCCTCTCAGTAGCTGGTATGTTTTGGATTTCGTGTGTGAAGAATGTTGATAAACACCCTGATGATATGAGTTGTTGTGAATGAGACCAAGGACACCTTCCTGCTTTCTAAGTCTCGCTGATTTGCAGATGCAGGAAGCTGAAAGAAAGACAGACAGAATAATTGATCCAAACTGGCCAAAGAGAGTATTCCATGCCATAAACGTCATGCTCAGTATATAAGTGGGGGCAGGCCAGGGTGGGTATCTGCCTTCCTGGCATCCATCTCTCCTCGTCGTTTTTGCTGGCATCATTCCCCTCTACCTTGCTGGCTCCCTTTGCTCTTTTGCTTGCCGCTCGGTCTTTGTTTCCGTGATCGCTGCTCGGGACGGGCTGTATCGGTCATTGGGACATCGGGTGGTGAGAAAACATATATTGTTCACCTTGTATATTTTAATATCCTTATATTCTGTTATTATTGTAGTTTTCTCTTGTTATTTTAGTAAATTGTCTTCATCTCAACCCACGAGTTCCTCCTTCCTTCCCATTTCTCTCCCCCCCCCACTGGGAAGGGGGAGGGTGAGCGAGAAAACTGTGTGGTGATTCGGGCTAAACCATCACAGAGCCTTATTTGATGTTTCACACTTTATCCATTGCACACTTCCAAGCAGTCAAGAGGACATTGCACTTCATTTGCTGTTAGCTGGGTAGGTATGGAAAGGATGTATATGCAGCACACAGGGGATGTCTGCAGGGGGCTGTATCACTTAGGGCTCCTCAGGTTTCACAGCCTTTGTGCCACATTGTCCAGCTGAAAAGTGACAAAGGTGTGAATTACCCTGACCAGTTTGTCACTGGAGTATGGATTGTGGAAGTTGCGTATTGCTGTCATATACAGTGGAGAGTATTGTCAGCAATTCCAGCGCTTAGACCATGACTACACCAAGCCATAGCAAATTCCAGTAACACTCATTTCAACATATCTATGCCTCTTCAGGTAATAGTTTAATTTTTATCTAATAAGGAATGGAGCCTCAAGTTGGAACACTACCTTACAGTCCATGTAAACACGAGAAGGCTGCCAAGTCTGTCAGCATAAATACCCCAGACTGCTGTTTCCTTGTGTTCAGAAAAGCTGCTTAGAAAAGGAGTTGATGCCTCTGCTTTCTGAAAAAAAAAGTAAGCAAAGAGTCCATTTAGTATGTATTTTCTGGGAAACTATTTCTGAAGACAGAGGTCTGAAATCAGAGCATAAATAATCTAAGACTGCTCAGTGCTGCATGTATCACACATGCAGGAGTCAGGAGGGAGAACACAGAATACATCATCGCCTGTGAGACTGCAGGTTTTGGAAACAACCAGTTCACCACGGGCATGCTCAGAGGCCTATTAGAGTAGTCACTGGTGACTTGATATTCAACACAACATCAGTTCCTCAACCACTGTAAACTTGAAAAATTAATGTGTTAATCCTCACAAGCCCTTTACATCGTAGCTGAAGATTATATCCATTACTCAGGGAAGGAGCCTGCAGCAATGAGTCTGAGGGCTCTGACAGAAAACTGAAATGAAGCAGCCTAAGACAACATCACTATTCAGCTCTGTGCCCCATCCTTGTTTCAGAGATTTCCACCTCTCCTAAGATGGGCAAGCTGCAACCTGGCCTATTAAACAATGGGATTTCCTCACTGTTCAATCAATTCCTCCCAAATTCTTCCCCTTCCCAAGCAGATGTCCTGACCACCTCTCCCTCCAACTTCTTGGCCCATTTTGCACTAAGTGGTGAAAGTCAGCAATGCAGTTTTGAGCGAGACGTCTTTAACCTTTGTGGAATTTCTCACTCACTCCAGTGGGCTGGAGCTTTTTAGGTCCAACTCTAGAGACAAAACACCAACAATGTGAAATGTCGCAAGCAGTTGCAGAATCCCTGGGTCAGTGTCTAATTTTAAAATAGTCAAGACATTTAACTTTGGACTGTATTTGTCATGTGAGCAGAATAGGCGCTGTTTCAGGGCCAGATTCAGAAAATCTCAAAGCATCCCAAATGCCTAGTAAAGGAAAAAAAAATCCATAATCAAGGGAAGTACACTTGCCTGACACCTCCTGGGATATTTATTCCTGAAAGTATGCAAGATACATGAGAATCTAATTTTTAGAAGTTTTTTTCTTGCCATTTTAAATGCTTGGGTATCCTTGTTTATACATTTCTCAAGTGGAGTGCACTTGACCTAAATAACAAAATAGAATAGAAGAAATGTTGACCTTGTCTTCACTCCCATATTGGCAATGTAATACCTCATTACATTAAAATGCACCATTGAGAAGTTATACACAGTATAAAAATAGAAATTGTATTTATGAGCACTTTGCTTCAATGTGAATATAGCATGCGTGGTGAAGCATGTGCTGCTTGCCTCCTGCATAGTACCTAAATCTTCTACCCATCCTTATGCTAAGGTGGTAGCACAAAAAAACTAAAACCCACAAGCAGAACAATTACAGGAGGTACTGTGATAAACAGCCAATGCATTTGTCAAACAAGGTGTCTGTAATTGCCTAAGACAAGGAAATGGAAGTGGAAATGCGACACAGAAAGGAAAATTATCACAGTGAAAACTCACCGAAGATGAAGCAGCACTTGCAAAGAAGCATTTTGACCATTTTGCTAGGGATGAATTGCAGGAGAAAAGTTCAAGGTTGCCCTTTTGGCCAGAAGTCGCTGATGAGAATGAACATCGTTGCTTTTGGGAGAGCTGTTCATACTGGCAGGGAAGCCCAAACCAGCTGAGATGCTGTGTTAAATTGCTCAGCTGGCAGCCTCACATCCAAGGCTAGCTGGAAAACAAGAACTAAACTTTGTGAAAATTATCAACTTTTGACATTCGTCTTTCTTCTCATAAATAAGGCTTTTCAGACTTCACTGCAAAACTATATACCAAGAGAATTATCCTAGCTCACTATAAGCTTGTGTCCAGGCTGAGAGGGCACTAAGAGGAGTAAATGGCCCTGACATGGTTTTAAGAATACACAGCAAGAATAACACATTAAATGCCTTCTCTGCATGACTTGGATTTGATCTCCCAAATGACAGCTCATCTCCACGCTACAGTGTCTGTCAGGCAGGCAGTCAGACTCCTGTATAAATATCAAATGTTAAAGCAGGACCACAAAGGGGCTAATTATGTTTTTTGGAGAATGTAGCATCTTCCTCCAGATAGGTGGCCCTGATTTGAAAGAAACGCAAGTCTGCTGTAAGGGACTTTTTTCACTGTCTGTCTTTGTTGGC
The DNA here is from genome assembly GCA_011801015.1 of Ardeotis arabs. NCBI lineage: Eukaryota > Metazoa > Chordata > Aves > Otidiformes > Otididae > Ardeotis > Ardeotis arabs. The sequence continues at coordinate 6,939 of JAAGAY010009183.1, forward strand.
CACGCGTCAAGTCTCTAACTTTGACCGGGAATCCTGGTCCTGCTCCCTGATTGTTACAGACTATTCAGCTCTGGGAATGAAGGTTAAATTTCCACACAGAGACTGATGGTTGAATCAGATGATGACAAACTCAAGGAATATTTATTGAGTTAGACCATTCTTTATTACATAAAACATTGTTCCAACTATTACTGGTAATTTTATTATGAGTGGTTGTTATACACAAACAGTATCCCACTTAACATGTTTACCACAAGAACATGCGCAATCATTCAAGCACACGCCCTGCCAGCATGCTTGCACACCAGCTGCCCTGTGACGACAGAACCACCACTGTCCACCAGCCACTCAGTGTAGCAACGTCAGGCAAGTCATGTTCCCAGTAACTAGGGAGGGTATCTATGCTGATGGTGGTGGGCAACTGACAGTGACATGGGGTATTCTGACTGGATATGACAGCACATGTGCTCCTCTGCCCCAGACATGCAGCAAAAACAGGGTCGTCTTTTCTCCAACTGGTAGCCAGGTGACTAAGCAGCATAGCTTTCCCAGTGCTACCACCAATCAGCAGAGCTTCAAAGATCAGTCTTTGACCATCATTAATCCAGATATCCCCCTGTTTTCAACTGAGCACAGCCTGACGGAATCAAAGGACTACAGTAAAAAAAACAGACTAGCCCTGAACCAACAGCAGTGCAAACAGGGGAAGGAATTCCAGCTGTTTGTAACATGGCCCGGCTGTGCAGTCAGCTGGGCTTCTCTGAGAGAAGCCAAAGCTTTGTGAACCCAAAGCTAACATCCTGCTTAAATCTCTCACCAGGGCCAGAGACAAAAATGATTATCACCCTAGTTGCCTCAGAATGAGTGATGACTCCACCATTTGTCTTGCTTATTGTGTTTCTCCTCCCCTGCCCTCTCTTCATGCTCATTTCTTACATCCTAATAAGCTTCTCACATACCTGCTGTTACATTATCTGAGCTAAGCATTCGTGATAACTTCCCCTCACGTCTTGCCTGGCCAGTCCTTGGATATGAAACTTTCACAAACTTATGAAGCAATAGCATGCATTCAGCGTGGAGATATTTTTCCTCCTACAGCAGAAAACTACCTGGGGATGTCACAGATGCATTTTGAATGTTTGTAGTACTGTTAAGTAATACAGCTATTTTCCAGAAAAGACGAATCAGTTCTCTCCTTAAAAATGCCATGATATTTCTTAGGTACTTCCTAGGAAAGTATCAATACTTTTACAGGAATTTTTTATAACATCTAGTTATTTTCAGTAGTGTTCACCAAATAGATGATAGATATGTTCATCTGAATTAGCAGCATGCAAGTACATCTATAATCAGTATGATTAATTTCATAGAATCATAGAATCATGGAATCACATAACAGTTTGGGTTGGAAGGGACCTTTGAAGGTCATCTAGTCCACCCCCCCTGCAGTAAGCAGGGACATCTCCAACAAGATCAGCTTGCTCAGAGCCAGGTTGGACACCTGGTCTTGAATGTTTCCAGGGATGGGGCATCCACCACCTCTCTGGGCAATCTGTTCCAGTGTTTCACCACTCTCATTGGAAAAAAAAAATATTCCTTATGTCCAGTCTGAATCTATCTCCCTCTATTTTAAAACTATTACCCCTCGTCCTATCACAACAGGCCCTGCTAAAGAGTTTCTCCCCGTCTTTCCTGTAGGCCCCTTTAGGTACTGGAAGGCTGCTATAAGGTCTTCCCAGAGCCTCCTCTTCTCCAGGCTGAACAGCCCCAGCTCTCTCAGCCTGTCCTCATAGGAGAGGTGCTCCAACCCTCTGATTTCATAGCCCTCCTATGGACTTGCTCCAACAGGTCCATGTCCTTCTTATACTGGGGGCTCCAGAGCTGAACGCAGTAGTCAAGGTGGGATTTCATACTAAAGTACATACTTACTTTATATATAGATACTTCAACAGGAGAACAGTCAGCTCCAATGTATGTATCCACACTGTAGATGACCAAACTTCAGTGGAATTAGCCCCAGCCTTTTGGCTTACCTAGTTTTGTTCCTTCAGTCATGCATAACAAAAGGACTCCTGGTCACTGCCTACCCTCATCTTCCAGTTCAGGATGCTGATGTGGCAGACAGATGTTTGGAATGTTCAGTTTGGACACAAGATTGAAAGCAAAAATTCAACCAGGAGGTTTTAGTCCAATGGACTTACTTCTAACCAAGATGTTAAGGCTATCTGCTTTTGGAGCAGAAATACTTCAGTGGGTTCTTCTCTGACACCGTATGGTGCTGTTGTAGCCTTGGTAGGCAGGTCAGCTCATAGACTCCATCTACATTGCCATGAAGTTTCAGCATATAGAATAATGACAGCTTTGAAAATGAAGACAGCTGTATACAAAGTGGTGCTCCATGTATGAGTCATAAAGAAAGAATTACAAGGAATTGCATTAAAGAATTTTCTTTTTTTTTTTTAAATCAAATCATTCAAATGCTCATGCACAGGAGCTGTATCCACAACGTATTCTCTCATTTCTTCACATGAGCTATGTGAATGTTATGTATTTCCTCTCTAACAGGATTTGGAAATTACTTGGTATCGGGTCTACTTTTCAACACTGAAATCAAATGAAATCACCACACAAAAATATGCAGACTGGTTAATTCTTGAGCAGGTTGTAAAATACCAACAGAATCTCGTGCAGTAAGTGGTATGGAATTTCCTGCTCTTTCTCTTATTTTCTAGGTGAATTTGTTTCTTTTTTCCTGTGCAGCTGGGTTGTGATTTCTGTTGGGTCTAACAGGAGCTTTTTCACAGAAGTACCTTTGGCACCTTTCTTCTTTCAGACCATTTGCTGGGTTTTATTTTCTTTTTTTTCCCTCCCCTTTTTTAATTAATGCCAAGCTCACTGCAACAAGAAGAGAGATCTATCTTCTCATTCCAGCTGACACAGATCTAACAGATTAATTCCTTCCCACTTCCTCCTCCTTACCACATTTTATTCACAATTTTACCAGTTTTTATTCCTTAATAGGCCCAGCTCTGTGTGTTCTATTTGATCATAATGTGATGAAATCCATAAAGTCCAGTATCCATTTCCTCTTGCTTCATCATCATCATCCTTCATCAGCTACTACATCCCATACCACAGTCCTCCTACCATCATTCTTTTCTTTCTGTTTTTCCTTTTTATCACTTAATGCCTTGATTTGGACCTGCTGAGCGGTAATGGTGAGATTGCTAGGCTGATGAGTGACTCGTAACTATGGCTGATTGACTGAACATTTCCCAGCTTGCTCCTGTATGGCCTTTCTGCAAATGGAAATGTAATTAATCTTTAATTATGACCAGTATTTCATGCTATGAGGCATGAGACACCCTTTCTCTCTATTTGTGGTAATCCAAACTACAAGCCAGTGCTGAGATACCAGGGACCTGAACAGTCCTGTGACAGACTTAAACCTAAGAGAAGTTATAGCACAGTACCACTATGTAGAGCCTGTGGGGAAATATCTTAAATTGAAGCATTTGGATGGAGGAACGGAGGAATGGGGAGGTGGAAAAAGCTCTGAGAAGCTTAACTGCTGAATGGGGCAGGAGACCCAGTGAAAAAGGACAGAGAAAAGGCTGGGGTATTCTTTATCTAGGTTTGTACTGGTAAGACAGCCCTTCAAGAATCCCAGGCCTCTGAGACCAGAGAAAATGTCCGGAGAAAGAAGATCTACCCTCAGCAGACGAGGCCCATGTTAGGATGTCTGAACCCACATGAGTCCCTGGGACTTGATAGGATGCACCAATGAATACTGAGGGAGCTCACCAGCTACAATGCAAGTCCACTTTCAATCATCTTTGAAAGGTCATGGAGATCAGGGGATGTTTCTGAGGACTGGAAGAAAGCAAATATCACTCCTGTCTTCAAGAAGGATGATCCAGGAACCTAAGGGCCTCACCTCAGTCATAGAATCATAGAGTGGTTTGTGTTGGAAGGGGTCTTTAAAGGTCATTTAATTCAACCCACCCTGCAATGACCAGGAACATCTTCAGCTAGATCAGGGTGTTCAGAGCCACATCCAACCTGACTTTGAATGTTTCCAGGAATGGGGCACCTACCACCTCTCTGGGACACTTGTTCCAGTGTTTCATCACCCTAATTGTAAAAAAATTCTTCCTTATATCTAGTCCGAATCTACCCTCTTTCGGTATAAAACCATTACCCCTATGCTACAGGTCACTACAGGTCCTACTAAATCAGTCCTTGGGAAGGTGATGAAGCAAATCCTCCTGGTAACCATATCTAAATCCTTATCCCTGGAAACGTTCAAGGCCAAGTTGGATGAGGCTCTGAGCAACCTGATCTAGTCGAAAATGTCCCTGCTCCTTGCAGGGGGGTTGGACTAGATGGCCTTTGAACGTCCCTTACAACCCTAACCATTCTATGATTCTATGATTCTATAAACACATGAAGGACACTGTGATTGTGAGTAGTCAGCATGGATTTTTGAATGTGAAATCATGTTTAATCAATCTAATAGCCTTCTATAATGAGGTGACAGGCTCAGTGGATGAGGGGAGAGCAGTGGATGTTGTTTACATCGATTTCCACAAAGATTTTGATGCTGGCTCTTGTAATGTCCTCATAGACAAACTGATGAAGTAAGGACTAGATAAATGGACATCAAGGTGGACTGAAAATTGGCTGAACTGCTGGATGCAAAGCATTATGACCAGCGGCATAAAGCCAAGTTGGAGGCCAGTGACTAGTGAAGTACTCTGGGGGTTGATACCGGGGCCAGTACAGTTTAATATCTTCATCAGTTACCTGGATGATGGGACAGAGTGCACCTTCAGCAAGTTTGGAGATTATAGAACTCTAGAAAGAGTGACTGATATGCCAGATATCTGGAGATACTGCCATCACAGGAACCCAGTAAGTCTGGAGAAACGAGCAGCCAGGATTCTCATCAAGTTCACCAAAGGGAAATGTGAAGCCCTGCACCTGGGGAGGAATAACCCTGCGCACCAGTACGCACTGGGGTCTGACCAGCTGGAAAGCATCTTTGCTGAGCAAAGTATGCTGCTGGACATCAAGTTACACACAATTCAGCATAATTCAGCAGGGTGCTTTAGGTAGAGTATTGCCAGCAAGTCGAGGGAGTTGATCCTTCCCCTCTACTCAGCCCTGCTGAGATACATCAGGAGTGCTCTGTCCAGAGACATGGACATACTGGAGCAAGTCCAGTGAATGGCCATGAACATGGTTAAGGGACTGGAGCATGTGACATACGAGGAGAGGCTGAGAGACAAGGCTCGGGGGAGATCTTATCCATGTGTATAAATATGTGAGAGCAGGGAGAATAGATCAAACCAGACCCTTTTCAGTGGTGCCCAGTGGCAGGGCAAGAGTCAATGGGCACAAACTGACATGAAATACAGGAAATCTCAGTTAAACACAAGAAAAAAAAAAACAAACCTTTTTCACTGTGAGGACGATCAAACACTGGAACAGGTTGCCCAGAGAGGCTATGAAGTCTACATCCTTGAAGATATTTGAAACACAACTGGACATAGGCCAAGCAGCATGTTTTTGCTGAGCCTGTTTCGAGAAAGGTGGAGTTGGACTACATGATCTTCACAAGCCCTTTCCAACCTCAGTGATTCTGTGCAAGTTCTCTCTCCTAACCCTAACTGACGACCAAGTGTTTTTTCTGGTATGTGAAGAAGTTACGGCTTCTTTAAAAACCTTGCACAGCCCTTGTCTCTGTAATAAAAGAAAGAAAAAGTCTGACTACCTTCAGGCAATCTTAAGCAGTTATTCAGCCTACCGACAGAAGCAAGTATTTAGATGCCTGCTGTTTCCTGAACAAAATGTCTGCTACCTCAGGAAAAGAGAAAAAAATATACTGACTAATATCCTTTAGTGGAGAAGGCCTTCTTTTAGGCTGTTGTTTTCTGGCCTTGAGAGACACTTAAGCTTTGTTGATTTCTTTATTCCTGGACTTTGTTGCTCTCTTGCCTTTTTTACAGGCCAAATTAAGGCCTGTTTATGAGGCTTTCACTGGAATGGTTGTGACTTTCAGTGTTCTAAGCTGACATGAAGGTGAAAGATTGTCTGCCTGCCTATCTTCTAAACATCTTTTTTAAAAAGCCCATGTCTTGGGTTACAGACAAGATAGATAGTCAGCAAAGAGAACATTGCATGCTAACTTCTCCAAGAACCCCAGAGCAGATGTTCCTGCTTCTTTCTGAGGTTCCTTTCTTATTGTCTATGTACACACTTTCAAGCTGTCTTCTTATTGGAGATATCTGTCAGTCCTCTGTGCTCCACTCCTGAACTTATTGTCTGTTTTCACTTAAATTAGAAAGAATGATTGCCCCTCTTGGGGGAAAAAGCTGAAAGGTCTGAGAATCCAACTTTGCCATCTTCATTAAGCTGCAGAGAAAGTTTTAAACACAGCTTCTGGGTTATTAAACATAGGATAATCTACCTAGGAGACACAAACACAAAGGAAATAGGCTATCATTAATTGTTCTTGACTTAGAATGCCTCGCTTTCTTTTCCTTTTTTTATCAATTGTTTCATACCCGGAAAGGTTTTCTCTGTAAATGAGAGGATGGGGAGCTGAGCCATGCAAAGAAGCCACAGACCACTGCTGCTTTGAAGCAACTGATGCTGTGAGAGGGGACCATCCTCCAGCATCTGGTCTCACTATGAAAAGATAAAACTGGTTGGGGAAACACACAAATGTGAGCTCTAGTAATGGGAATTTTAGGAGACAGAGAGGAAGATGGACTTAAAAAAGCATGAAACCTATGAAACCAAAATGTTGAGATTCACTGTTTCCTGCAATTAATGTGCACTGTCTACAGTCTGCACTTTCCGATCCAGGGTCTCGTTTGATAACACTACATACAGGCTTAACAACTTTTCTGTGCAGAAAGTGGTTAGACTATTTCTGTAATAATGACGGCATAATCCTACTGTATTTAAATTATCTCAAAGAATCTTTGTTCATGCCTTTTCTATAAGGTAGACCCTATAAGTGCTGTCACAATTTTACTGTCTATAAAAAGCAGGAAGAGTGAAATGCAATGAGTTCAAGATGACAAAACATGTTTGCAGCAGAGTAAGTTGTTTGACTTTTGTTGTTTTGGCTAGATGAGGATCTATGTGCTTCCAAAAGTTGAATTATAACTAAAAAACATCTGTGAGATTTATTGCATTGCACTTGACCATTGGTTCATCCAACTCCATATACTGTCTTCTAATTTGTTGCATGAAACTAATGGAGACAGAAACAAGGTCATCTCAAATGAAAAAGGCTCATCTTCTATGCACAGAAAAAAAATGCTACATCTGATCTAACACCCAGAATTGTTAGCAAGGAGCTGAAGCTTGAAAGTCTGTGCAGACAAGGAAGGGACTGCAATTAGTTGGAGGATGAAAACAGTGATAAAAAGAAATAAAAAGGCACAAACAACTTTTTATATGCTTTCAGCCAATTAATATAACAACCTGGAAATGATCAGCATGATGTTTGGACCATTAACAAAACTTGTAATTCTAGTTCTATAATGCTAAACATAGTGCCAAGGCAGATGATTTTGTGCCAAAATTTCTAAAACACCTGGTGTTTGGAAAACATGCTTTCTATTTTTCTTCTCTTTTATTAAAAGAAGACATTGTAGGTCTCTTTCTCCTGAAAGTATGCCATCCTTTCAGCTCTGCATTATTATTCCCTCTCTTTATGAAGAAATACACAGTATTTATATTCAAATACTGTCACTAACCATGCCCTTCCTTTAAGCCAGCAAAAAGGTGACCTCAAGGTGACTCATTTCACTGGCTATGAAAGCCACTTCACTCATGTCAGGATGTGTGACCTTAAGTCTTACGGAGGCATAATTACTCATGCACAATTAGTTTTGTTGGGTTTAACTGATTTCATTGGACAAGGGCACGTGACACTCATATAAACCAGGCCCCGATCGACTGCCTGAATTCAGCACTCAGAAACAAGAAAGTTCAAAACAACACCTTGTCATTTATTCATGTGTCTGTATCATTCTAAGCTGAGCCAGAACCAAAACCAGAGGTGTTAAGATACGAATATTAGTATCCTATTTTTATATAGCCATTTTCCACAGCAGATCTTCAAACACTACCTAAAGTAGTTTCAATCTACCAGGACCTCTTCTAGATGTAGAAATGCATGTCTGTTCGCAGGAAATGACATGCCCAAGATCAGACAGCTACAGAATCTTGTGCAATGCACTATTCTATTCTCTAGGCAGAGCTCTGTATCATATTACCAAACTATAATACAGCTGTGGTGAGTTGACCTTGGCCAGCTGCTAGATGCCCACTCAGCCACTCCTTCTCCTCAACAGCATGGAAAAGCTCATGCGTCGAGATAAAGACAGGGACATCACTCAGCAATTACCATCATGAGCAGAAAAGATTTAATTTAGGGAAAATTATTCTATTGCAAGCTAAAATAAGTTTCAATAGTGAGAAACAAAGATAAACATTAAAAAAAAAAACATGTCCTCACCCTTTTTTGCTATGCTCAGAACCTCCCGTCCATTCCTGACCCCTCTCCCCGAGGGGCGCAGGGGTGGGGTGGGGGCTGCGGTCAGCCCTCCCCAGCCCCTCTGGGCCGCTCCTCCCTCCTCACACCTCTCCCTGCTCCAGCGCGGGCCCTTACCTGGGCTGCAGCCCTGCAGGCACACCCTGCTCCCGCCTGGGCTCTCCAGGGCCGCAGCTCCTGCAGGAAATATCCCCCGGCTGCGGCCTGGGGCCCTCCCCGGGCTGCAGGCTGGCTCTCTGCTCCAGCGGGGTCTCTGCAGGGCTGCAGGGGATCCCTGCTCCGGGCCTGCAGCACCTCCTGCCCTCCTCCTCCTGCGCCCTCGGGGTCCCTCTGCTGCTGCTCCCTCCTCGCCTTCCTCCTCCTCTGCCTCTGCTGCCTTGGGCCCTTTCCCAAACCGGTTTCCATCCCAGCTTGGCTGAGGGGCTCAGCTGTGTCCTGTGGTGGGGCCGTTGGAGCCGGCTGGGACCGGCTGTGTCCAGCCTGGGGCAGCCCCGGCTTCTCCTCACAGAGGCCGCCCTGCAGACCCCAATGTCAACACCTGGGTACGGACACCCCATACAGCAATTTATGTCAAATTTGTTTAATAGCATGTCTTGAATAAAAATGCTTGTCTGTTTAAAAATATATATATTTCAAATGAGACTGTATGTGGAACAGCACTGCACTTTGTGTCTGTGCAGTCAGCCAGTCACCGTGTTTTGACTGAGGAAGTCCTGAGGGGCTACTTCTGACTGCTTCAGGGACAGACTCAGGTTTCCAAACACAGGATCTTCCCTACTCCAAAACCACAGTTAAAATAAAGGCCGATGGCATAACCTCTTACTAGAATACCAGCAACCTCGGCATTCTGGATTTCACTTGTTAAGGGAATGCCAAAGCCGCTGGACTGTGGGACTCAGGGATTTTTGACTTGGCCGTCCATAGGTGAGGCTGCCGCTGTTGCCATCTGTGGGCAGCAAAGATGCTAACCCACACAGAGCAGATACACGGCCGGGCACGCCAACTAACACAGGGGGCTGGACTTTTACCAGTACCAACATAAAAACCGACAGCACTCAGATAGGCATGAAAAACACAGATGACCAGGACTGAAGTTCATTAATGGACACACACTTTTAACTGTCTAGTAATAAGCCCAAACCTAGGCCCCTTATTCAGCCACCAGCTGTAAGCTTGGGTCTTTCCAGGTGCTGGCTGGCCAGTCCAGCTTGAAATTTATATAAGAATCACATAGAGAGCGAGGTCACACAGAAAATGGGAATAATATTTAATAAGAAGACAGCACAGACTGCAGTTCTCCATTTTCCCATGCTTGTTCCCCCCGATCTACCTTGATCCCTCCCTTTCTCACATTTAGCCCTTCCTCTAAATGTCCCATAATAATTTTCACGCATTCCCCAAAACTCCTTCAAAGTATTCTGTAAGCAGCTTTATGCAACTCCACAAGCCCCCTCAGCCCACAATCAGTTTTCTCTTTCCTGTGGCACATGTGGGAAACCTTTTTCTTCTCTTCTTATCACTACAAAGTTCTGGTTGAACCCTCTAAAGGCTTGAGTCATTTGTTCAGTGGGCCCTCAGCCAGTGACCTGAGAGCTCAATTTTTTGCTGTTGTCTATTATCTCTTGTTTTCCTTAGGGCTTGAATATCTCGTTGTTTAATTTATTATTTTTCGCACCTCTTATCTTTGCCTGTTATCTTTGTCTCTTATGCTGATAGCTGTTAACCAGATGTCCTTACATTCTACATATCCTTGCATCAGGCAGCGCTTGGATTAAAGAGTTTGAATGAAAAAGAAAAAGACAGCAAGTGTAGAGCAGACCTGAAAGCATGCTACAGGCTTCGGCTCTAGGGGCTCAGCTCAAAAGCTGAATCCTGAATTTCAGTTTATCAGCTATTTATATACATCACAGGAAAGACCAAGACTATGTGGAAACAAATGTGCTGTGTATTTGGTCTGCAATGTGCTGTATAATGGTTAGTAAAAGCTAGTCCCAATCTCATGACACTGACAATGAAATTACACAATGACAAAAATTGGTATTTTTATGGCTGAGGGTCTGGGCCACAGAAACTGAATTACTAATCCTAAATCTCACAGGAATTTTATGACAGACTGAGAATTGTACCTTTCTCCCTCAAGTCTCAACCTAGTGATTCAGATACATCAAAGAAATCCCCAAATTCACATTTGGAAGCTTCCCCAAATATGAGGCTACCAAGTTAAAAGATGAAATCAGTGCTCTTCCCAGGACACTCCTCAGCTTCGCTTAAGGCTTACCAAGATTTTCCTGTTCTTTCAGAGTCCAAAAGGGTCTTCAAAGCTTCCACTCACAGACAAATCCTTCACCTTGTTTCCAGAGCAGTGCAGAGCTGACTTAGGGGCACTTTTGTACTAGTTTATGCTCCAATGAGAAGGTCTCATCCAGCAGAAAAGTAGACAGAGCAGAAAATGTCCGAGAAAAGAAAGACACATGTTCACTTTGTTTTACCCACATGACCTACGTTAAATTAGCACTGGCATGCTAGCACGTTCCTCAGTCCCTGATGACTTTGTTGTATTGCTGTGACCATGCTGCTACACGCGACGATGTCTACACAACCCTTTGCAGTCAGCTGCTTGGCTGTCACGTGCATAGCATGATCTCCTCATCTTCACTTCACTCTCTGTGAAGTGAACAGTCTGTCTGAGGGCAGGCTTCTGTCTGAAATCCTGCTCACATACACAGGTTTTTCTCCTCTCCACAGAGGCACCTTCCAGGTCTAACTTTCACACTTACGGTCAAAGGGGACAGCAAACATAATCTGGAGGGCAGCTTCAAAGGCTAGTGAAGATAAACCAATAAATAAATGCTAAGTTATGCTTTGTGGTGTCAGTGACTCTTACTGATCCCTTATCTGCTGGCTGTGATCTCTTCTGCACTCACTCGACCTCAATTGCCGCCAGACGCTCAGCAGCAGCCACCATGCTCTGCCCACAGAGAAATCCAGGCCTAATTCCTTCCAGACCTATTCTAAAATGCAGAATAATTGATTCTCAGTCTTCTACCTTCTCTCCTCCCGCTAAAGAGCACAACTGGCAAAACTTAATGTAAATTATATAGCATAATGATCTGTTAATTTGTCCTTACACTCAGCTCACAGCAATACAAAAAATGCGGATAAGCTGAACTTCCAGTGGTAAACCAAAGGGCTTGAGAGGTCGTCGTAAATAATTGTGGTGCAATCTACATAGTCTACCACATGATGTTTTTCAGAGATTTCCATCCTGCTGATGATTTCATATCAACTGTATGTGAAATGCAATTGTTGCTGCTAATCTGCGTTTTTCTTTTGTTGATATTAGCACATTAAAAAAGCATGTGATGGAACAATATTGCTTTGTTGCTAAGTTGTGATTCCTAAATACACATTGGCAAAACCAATGCAAGCAGAGCTAACTGATTTGGCTAGAGATTTTAAAATCCTTGTTTCTTCATAAAAAAATAATTTTACTGTTGAAGAACTGTTGGGAAAGGAATAGCAACTTTTAATTTCAATGAGCCACGAGCATAGTTCTTTCTAAATTGAAAGCTGATTCATCTGAAAATTTGCTTATTGTTGCTCACAATCAAGCTTTGTGTAACTTTTAAAATAAGACAATATGTTTAAATATGAACAGCCATATGCAAGATATCTTATCAATCTTACTATACTAAGTCTGTCTATCCAATAGTGAGAACTACAGAGTATGTCTTTAGGAATAAATTTCATCCAAACAAGAACTAGAGATACTATTAGGCTCTTATCATAACTATGCAGCCATTTTCATCCCTCTTTTTTAGCTCACTTAGTTTTCTTTTCAATTTGATCTTATTTTTAAATTGCCCAGATTTGGCACACTTGTTTTGGTGATGTTTTTAAAATCCCGATAATAATAACAATATCTTTAAATCTGCTAGAAATATCTCTGAAGACAGGTGCATGCTCACTGATGTGTGGAGGTAAGTTTACATCTCAAAATCCACAATAAAAAAACTCAATTCATTTTATTTTTACCAGGAGACAAACATTCAAATGGGTAATATACTTTCCATTCCATTAAAAAAAAAAGTCTCTAAAATCAATCAGTTGATGCTGCAATAGACAGTAACATACTCCTTAAAGAACAAAGTTTAAAAAAAAAGCCCAAAAACCTGGTAGATTTCAGTGAAGAAATAGGCATCTTGCTGGAAATGTTTGATAATTGTTTTATGCCCTAAAAAAAAATTGGTTTATGCCCTGTTGCTTATTCTTTGCAGGTGCAGGTGCTCCTGTTATCAGTTAGTTGGTTTACGGCTAGAATGCTTTAGTTTATCCCATTAGGCACGGATAACAAGTGTTATCAATTCATGGGCAGGCCTTAACTCGAATTTAAGGCATCTGCATGTAGTTATCTGCAGTGACTGCCTAAGCTGCAGGCATCAGAAAAACTAAAATCTAATCAATACCTTCAGTATGAAACCAGCTGGAAGATATTTTAACTTGGCTTGAGCAATGTGTACTCCTAGGGCAGCCATCATTTTAGTGAGTGAAAACTTTCCTCTTGACTTTAAAGGAAGCTGAATCATGTCTCTCATTCTGCTTGTAGACCAATGCACAGGCCCTTCTCTTTGAACGCATCTTCCGAGTGCATTGACAGACCTATAACATAGAGAGTGGGGTGATAACATTTGATTACACTTACATACTTTAAAATCAAACATGGAGTGTGTCTTAATGTGAGACATTGTTCCTGCAAAGTAATGTTAGCTAGGACATACACACACTGCCGTGAGAAAAGCGGGTTAGTCCCTCTCCTGCCCTTTTTTTTGCTAGGGACCGGTGATGAGGAACCTGAGCCAACCTGAGAAGACTCGAACACCCGCTTCTGCAGAATGTAGGATTTGCTTATCCTTTCTTCTCTGTCTCTCTCTGTTACGGTGCAAAAAGAGCATGAGCTGCACCAACTCTCATCTAGTAACGCTTTTACTCATTAGCCCTGTAGTAAAAAAATTACTGCACACTGACTGGGGCATGGGACAAAAGATATCTCTGAATGTTTAGCATAGTAAATAATTACTTTTCAGCTTGAAAATATTTTCTCTCCCTGCTGATTATTCCTAATTTTCCAAGGCAAAAGAATAAAAACAAAAATTAAAAAATGTCATTTTTATAAAAAATGTTATGCATCTCTGCTGCACCAGGAAATTCAAAACCCAGTTAATTCTGGAGCTGGGGTTCATTTCCAAAGTTCCTTGATTATACTGTCTATAACCAAGGAGATTGCTTAATTCTGTTCAGTTTGCTCATCCCCACTCACACCCATGATGAGTTCCTGCATAAATTAAACGATAATTAATTGTGTGACATTTCGGACCACGTGTTGTGGATTTTAGAGTTAAGATTTCCTGATGGAATCCAATCTTTGCATTTAGTTTCTCCTTGTTTGCTATAACAGTTTCCCAAGTTTTTTTTTTTTTTTCACACTGAAGTGCTTGCAATGTGGTTTCATGCATAATGATCAGATCAGGGTAAGGTTACATAACAAGAAAGAACTTCACTTTCATCCTCTCTAGGTAATAGATGAGCAAGTCAGACAGGAAATCAGTCTGCTTTCAAACAGGGTATATTTAAAAATTTATGATGCAACGATATCTTAGACTCGCTAGGTTTAGAGGAAAAAGCGTGGTTTGATAAAGAGGCATCCTATACCCAAAGCAAAATGGTAACATGATTGCCAGTGTACGGCATGAAACAGAACCACTGACAGTATCAATTGTATTATTAATCATTCTGTTGAGAATGGCTATCTATCAAGCGATGAATCTCCCAGCAACTATGGCTTACATGACTTGAACTTAAAGGGTCCTGAATTATTCTTGAAGGATAAAGGAAACATTAAATTTTCACGTAAGTCACATGAACCTTTGCTTTCCTGGGTCAGGAGAAAATATGGAAATACCATTAAGGCCATAATGGTTAGGCTTCCTCCTGTTGCAGTAAATCAGGGGAGGAGCAACAGGAGAAGAAAGCAGAAAGGTTTCTCTCAGCTTCCCCTCCAACTCTGTAAGCATCAGTGTCCAGAGGAACAGGCAGCACAATGACTCCTCCTGGAGAAGAGGACCTGGTTGCAGCCCTTCCTACAGTGGTGTTCTTCACCTGCATTCAGATAGGGTTCTGGCAGAGCTGTTGTAGGGCAGAGGAGAGCTCCCAGACAGTTCCCCTCTTTTTAGGTGGACAAGGAGATGGATTTATAGGTTTGGAGCTTAACCCATCTTCTCAGGACCTGCTCCAATTTTCCTACAAATCAGAACCAAAGGAGGAGGACTACAGAAGAGGTGGTGGCTGAGACAACCTTCATGACAGAGGTGCTAGCAGGAGGTCAGCACCAGTCCTGATGACTGGAGACTGCTCTACTGCTGACATTACTGAAGAGAGGACTCTCGTGTGTGGGTAATAGAGTGGGCACTGTTTCCCACTGAGAAAGGGGAGTGGGAGAATGCTTTTGATGCCAGCACATCCATTTACACATCTGGTATTCAGGAGACTCTCCACTGACTTTAATGAAGAAAAGAAGATGCACTGTGCAGTGAGAGAAGTTTGCCCTGCTGGCATTATAACTCTCCATCTGTTCTACAGGCAGAGTGAAAACTTCGGTGTCAAGAGCAGTGACATCAACATTAAATGTACTTTTTTCTCTCTTTTTCAGAAAAAAAAAATAAATGAAAATAATCAGAAAGAAGTAGATAAAAGTGCATAACTTTCCACAGGCACTTCTCCTCTGAAGAGAGAAAACAGTCTGGGTGGATGCTGAGTTGAAAGAATTCAAGAGTGAATATGTCAGTTAACAGTGATTTGGCTTGAACGATACTTTCCCAGAGGAAAGAGATAACTCATAAAACTTTCCTTGTGGAAGCTCTCAGATTCCAGCTAATTAGTGCAGTGAGGTATCTTTTAAACTAGAGGTGTGCCAAGGCAGACCCAGTTGCTTCTGAAACACTTACTGTTGCCAAGCCTTGCTATTATTACTTTAAAGACCAGCTCCAACATATACCAGTGCAAAAATCCTTGGCAGTATAAAGATAATGCAGAAATACAGCAGATTTCTTACGAAAAATAGTATCTCGATGAAGACAAGAAGAGGAGGGAGCACAGGAAAATAGATCTTCAAACTTGAATGCCTTGGAATAAAGCTCTGTGCCCTGCAGGCTCAACGGCTGGTGAGCACTGCAGCTGGTTTGCCATCCGAACAGTCTAGGATGACGGTATCATCCCCCCTGCTTTAAACAGATCATTGTAGGGGTCTTCAGGGCCTTGCCTCGTCATGGCCATACTCGCCTGACTTCGTGTTGGTTCTTCCTGTGTCGTCTGCATTTGGCATGAGATTCCAAAGGCTGGGATTTGTTCTCTGCTGAATGTGTGTTCCTGCTTTTGTTGTGTACACCTGGGGGTTTTGTAAGGCAGCCCGGGCATGCCGCTCTGTTGGCGGAGCGGGAGGGAGGTTCACAGGCTCCAAGAGTTGCACTGAGGCTGCGGGATGCTACAAGGAGGGCCAATATCATCTGAGTCTCTTTCCAAGGAAAACGCAAACTGATGTATTTGACTTCGCTCTCTCAAGGCAACTCCCATAAATGTGCAAGCTGACTTGCGCTTTTTACTTGCTTATGAAATGAAGTAAATAAAAAAATTCTCCTCAATAACCTTCTGCTTCATTCCTGATGACAAAGCAGGCATAGGAGGGGGTACGTCTACACTGTCATACATAAATTAATAAATAAAGGT
This sequence comes from Ardeotis arabs, assembly GCA_011801015.1. NCBI lineage: Eukaryota > Metazoa > Chordata > Aves > Otidiformes > Otididae > Ardeotis > Ardeotis arabs. The sequence goes on from JAAGAY010009183.1 coordinate 23,293, forward strand.
GGACTTCTCGTTATAGTTTATTAACTCCAGTTAAAAAAGCTGTGTAGACAAGGACACTTGCTTTTTAACTAACAGTTGCAGCTGATGAAAAAAACCCTTACAGAGTACCCTGCCAAACCAAACAAAAGCCTATATTGCTGTTTGTTTCCTTTTGGTTTTCACTGCTATTTTAACCTGGGATAAGAACACAGCTTTTCTCATGCTGGGTAGATTGACCTAGATTAACCTTTACGAGGTTTCTGGATCATATAGAAGATGTTCAAATACCAGGGTGACCGCTAACCTTAGAAAAATCTTGATACGTAGCTTGTAATTCATGTGCAATACAGCAGGAAAGATTGAAGTCAGTGGCAAACAAACAGTTTTGTTTTGAATCTGTATCCCTCAGAAGAAAGAGAAAATTAAAAAAAAAAAGAGTGTGCAATGACCTAAATAAGATGTATTTTATCATGCTTAAAAATGGAAAGCAAAGTGGAACCTCCATGTTTATAGCCCTGAGCCCCAGAGAGCCGCAGATGGAGGTTGCCACTTTGAATTTTTAAGTGAACGTTGTTCCTTAAAAAGTGCAGAGGAATAATAGATAGCAGAAAACTTGCTCAGCTATTAATGGTGTCATTCTGTTAGAAAGATGTAGGAAAAAGAGATAATAATGATTATCACAAAGTGGGAGAATAAGGTGGAAAAATAAACTATAATTTCAAAGCCATAAAAGCACTTGGGAGGCAGTTTTTCATCCACCTTTTTCTATGTCTGACTTTTGCACATCAGAGCAGAGAGTTCTCAATAGAAAGACAGTTTGAAAAGATTGATGAGAGCTAACAGGACCAGAGTTTTCTTTTACAAGTGACTGTGCATTTTGATTTAATATTCAGGTTTATTAGACGCAAAAGTGTAAAACTCACAGTTCTGATTCAAGACAGAGGCCACGAAAATGATACTGTGAGCAATCTGAAATGGGGATTGCACAGCTGAGGGTAGCTCTGATCAGCCTCACCACCACCTTCTACACTCACATTTCTTCCTGAGGTAGCTGCCTTCTTGGGGTACAGCTAAATAGGCTACCCCAGCTGATTAACCACCAGAGTTCACAGGCTAAAACTGGTCCTGACTTACTTTAAAGTAAGCTCATAAATTGCAGAGATTCAGCAGCTGCAGATTTTCTTTAAGAAAGAGATCAGAATGACAACTGAGGCTAGGAAATATCACTACTGTCCTGAGGTAAGCTGAAATTTGCCCTTATTCAAGGAAGCACCTAAACCTAAGCATGTGCTTAAACTCCATTGATTATAATGGAGTTTAAATGTACATTTAAATATAAGTATCTGTGTATGGGACTTCACAGAAGGCATGGAGATTTGAATCAGAGAGCCAGGTAATTAAGACAGCCATTTCATCCTGAATCTTCATTGAAGTCAAGAATACATCTTTGTTCTTACTGAAAAAGAGCACTAAATTTGTAGGATGTAAATGCTCCATAAGCTATCCGAATTGCTTATTCCTGCTATGGAATCCAAATCTCTTGATATGAAGTCTAATCTGATACATCTTCTGTATACAATCGTGATAACACAATCCTCTTGAAATCAGGCAAGCACGTAAACATTTTACTTAATTAGAAAGTTTTTCTGAGTTTGAATATGATCTCAGTGATCCTATGATCAATGTACTTGTAGTTCAGCCCCGATTGGGACCAGACTACGCAGTCTCTCTCTCACTCCCCCCACCCTCCAAGAGAACAGGGGGAGATGATATAAGAAAAACCGCTCAAGGTTTGAGATAAGGACAGGGAGAAATCCTTAAAGTTACCGTCACGGGCAAAAACAGACTCGACTTGGGGAAAACTATTCATTTATTTCTAAAACTAGCAGGAGAATGAGGCAGGGAACAAGATAACCTCCCCCCACCCCTCCCTCTTCCTGGGCTTAACATTATCTCTACCACCTTCCCCCCCGAGTGGCACAGGGGGGAAGAGGGAATGGGGGTTGCGGTCAGTTCATCACACATTGTTTTATGCCGCTGCTTCATAGTCGGGGGAAGAACTCCTCACATTCCTCCCCTGCTCCAGTGTGGGGTCCCACCCATACGCCACAGTCCTTTGTGAAACTGCTCCGGCGTGGGTCATCTCTTCCACGGGGTGCAGTCCCTCCAGAACAGCTGCCCCAGCAGGCCCTCCACGGGCCACAGCCACCTTCAGGCATCCACCTGCCCCGGTGTGGGGTCCTCCACAGGCTGCAGGTGAATCTCTGCTCCTCTGTGGACCTCCAT
>JAAGAY010009187.1:0-21426 GCA_011801015.1 Ardeotis arabs
TTCCCAAAAAAAAAAAAAAAGGTGGGGGCGGGGAAAAAAAAAAAAACAAAAAAACTTCCTTTCTTCAGAAGAGCAACTATGAAAAGCTCATGACCTAGGTTCAAGAGCATCATACCCTGCACATGCTTCTTCTAAGCCTCAGGGGGAATTACCAAAGGAGGCCGAGAATCAGTGGCAAAAAGAACTAGAGCAAAAAATGCTGAAGAAGTTTTTTTATTTGATATGTTTGACTTCAGTATTTGAAATTAATGGGAACTGGGTGGAATGGCTCAGAGCAGCTATGTAGGGAATGGTTTCCTGATAATTTACAAACATCTCAAAAAGTAAAAGTAAACAGCCAGGGCAGTTCCAAAGAGGCTTTTATCAACAGTTTAAAGTGGAAGATAAAATAGACACCTGCTCCTTGCAGGGGGGTTGGACTAGATGACCTTTGACAGTCCCTTCCAACCCAAACCATTCTGTGACACTGCTCTGGCTGGAAACAGTTTTCTGTAAAGTTGGTTTAAACAGAGCACACATATGGAGAATGGACAGATGGCCTTAGGCAGATTAGGAACTCTGAGTTTACAAACTACAGAAGCAGCTGCAAAATGGACGAAAGCAGCTCTGCTCCAAAACAAGAAAAAACCCCTCAAGTCATGATTATTTTGTTTGTTTGTTCACGCTACCTAGAGGATTGTATGTTTTAGTCAAGCTTCTGGTCAGGGTAGAGAAGTGGAAAGGTCTTACCATCTCACGGCAACGTTCTGAACACGCTCAGAATTAGAGGGAAGCAAAAAAAAGCCAGATAAAAAGCCACTAATTTTAAATATGTATTCTCTAAACCTAGGAAGTGTTCTTATTTTTAGAAAAATGCAAATCCACAAGTGACAAGCCAGCTCTTTACAGCTTGTATAGAATTGTTCCTCTTTCCCTACTTCCCCTTGATTAAAAAAAAAACAAAACTAACGATTTTTCACAAACTGTATCAAAAAGCAAAGTTTTCCACCTATCACAGCAGCTGCTCCCCCTGACTGGTTATCTTAAAAAAAAAAATTATTATTTCAGAGGTCAACAGAAGTTTATTTCATGTGCAGAAGGTACCTATGCATATTTCTACAATAGTTTTTCCACTGACACCTTCCACCATATTCACCAAAATGTGCATTCACCCTCTACTTCATACCTGAATCATGAAGTCATTTTCTTCTTTTACTTCACAAACACACCGAACAATCTCAAAATCACTTTCTTCAACTTCTTCCTCAGGGTTCGTAGTGACATCAACATCCCGACTGCAGTCATCATCACTCCAAAGCAAGCTATCCATAGATGACTCACTCAGGGTGTCATCCTCTGTACAAAAAGTAGTTAGACAAAATCCTGAGTAATTGCAAAAAGGTCAAATAACTCAAGATTTCACCCTGAGTACGCAGACATAAATTTCTAAAAGCATGGGTTCTCCGTGTAATTTAAGGAACATCACAAAGTTCCTACGTTATATACAGTAACCTTCAATAAACACTAAATTTATTGACTATTACTACATAATGAAGTTTTATAGCCTCATTAACAGCTCCTTCAAAATATTCCAACTTAAGAGGTTCTGTCATTAAAATTGTACTCCCAATATACAGTGCCTCAAACCAAAGGCAAAGTCTCTTTAGACAACTCAGTATAATAAACAAAACTAGACTTATAAACTCAAACAGGATACATACTAGTTTCTGCAATTTGTACAAAACTGTGACTTGGTACTTTAAGTGTAGACAAAAGGGAGATAAGAGGGTTCTGTCTCACACACCACTGGATCTCACAAAGTGACATCTCCATTACACAAACATTCAGGAGTCCAACACAATTTAATCCTGCTTCAGAAATTATGATTCTTATTTAGACTCCTGTTGAGGACACATTTATCTATTCAGGGGCAGTGTGCTGCCCCAGGTATTCTTTAAGAATGCTCCCACGCTACCTAGAGCATTAATGCACCTCTGAGGATTGAATAAAACTGCCAAGAAACTCTTTACTGAATAACATGCTAAACTGAGACGCTTACCTCGATAATATTAATGCAATATCTACACCTTCCTTGGGGATAGAACATGAGGGTCAGAGGGAGAAGATAAGGATTTTAATTGCTTGGGAAATACTCTAATGAGCTGGAGGAGAATGGAAGGTAAAAATTTAGTCACTCAACCAGATGGTGGTGTCTCACCTATATTGGGTAGAACTATTTTGATCACTTAGACCCTAAAACAAGACTCTAGAAATAGAAGAATCAGTTCTTTTGCAGAAACATCGTTTTATTCCACCTCTGAGACACAACACTTTTTCCTGAAGTACTCTGGAAGCAACAGGTTAAGCACACAGCACTTTCATCCTACACAGGAGTTTTACTATTACTTACAACAGATTTCATATAGGCACTGCTTTTATTGTTAGTCCAAGTTCTGCAGATGCAAAAAGGAGCAAAGCAATTGAGAAAAGGATTAAATAAAACTATCTCCAATACTTTTCACCTCTTTCAATGTCTATGAACAAGAGAAGTCTGAGCAACTAATGGCCAAGATACTAATCTGTGAGTATGTTCTACGGTTGATACGCTCCAAAAACGCAACTGATCAGACTTGCAGAACATGTTTTAGGACATTATCGCTATCTATGCTTCAGTAGTTTTTAATGTTTCCTCTTTTCCCTATATACTGGAATTAACTCAAGTTAATGCCTACATTTTGTCCAATACCAAACAATAAAACCGTTGTGTAAACAACAAACAAAACAAAACGTCAAATGGTCACCGACAGTGTATCTGTACAAGAAGGAATTAAGGCTCCAAGCTGCCACACATTTCCCACTTCCTTCAAATTTGAGAGCTTTAAGAATAACAGAAAGAACAAAATGTTTGGCTTCCTTTATTGTACCAGCCTGTGACAGCACATTGCAAGATAGACCAAGATATTACAAATTATGAAAGCTGGAACACAGCAGCCATCCTTTTTATGAGCTCTCTTTATGAAGTCACTAGTAAATAGTCACTCAAGAGCTTCTCCTCATTATGAGGCTCAGAAGGTCATTATAACCATGTATCACACTATGTAACTACACATAATGCCACATCCAGTGGTCTTTCAAACACAGCACGCGTACTGTATAAAACCTGCACAGCACCTATTTTTAACTCTGAATGAATTATTACTTTGAGGAAATCTTAGGAAATATGAAAAATTTAATTAGTGAAGTCTGAATATTGTTATTATAGAGTTAATAAGGTGCTGCAAAAAGGTGCAAAATGAGTTTGAAATAAGGGCAACAGCCTTAAAGCTTCTGAGAAGGTGAAGTCAAAGCAAAAAGTAGTATCAAGCTCTGGCAAACGAACTGCCTTCAATCTCTTCAGGCAGGTGAACGGAAACACAAAGTCCTGCGTAAGATTTATATCATGAGTATCAGCTTTCAGATACATTAGTGCAGCTCACACATTTACTGGTAATGAAAGACAGAACCAGCAAACCACAGATGAGAGTCATCTTACCATTTGTTTTTGATTTTCCTCTGTGCTGTCCAGAATTAGAGCAGTGTAGCAGTGTGCTTGGGTGGGCAGATGATTTATTTGAAGAAATGCATTTTGTGACAACTGATTTTTCAGGAGAAAGCTCCTGCAAAATATCTGTGTTTTCTTCACTGACAGAGTATTCTGTAAAATTGTAATAAGTGTTATTATTAGAAATCTGTGGTCAAGAAAAGTTGACAGAAAAAAAGCAGCACCTTACATGCCCATAAGGAGCCATGAGAGCCCATAACTCACTGAGAGTTTCCACTTCAGCATGCCAGGACTCTAGGATTTCACTAAGCTGCTGAAAGACTTGCAAGCTTTCTAGATGCAAGAAAGTTATTGTCTGAACTAGAAAAATCTTATGCAGCTCAGTCATCCTTCACTGCAGATGAAAGTGAGAAAGGCTGAAAAGACTGGTTTACTTAAACCTAGCTACTCTTCAGGGTGAGATGTCCACAAATGCTTCTGTGTTACAGGTACTTCCACACAAGCTGGAGACCTTTCCCTCACATCCCACGATTATTCACATGGGCTACACACATTCCCTGATCTCACAGACTACAAAATGGACAAAAAACACCTCTTATTTTCTAGTGCATGTGTGGAACAGGATGCATCGGTGGAAGAGAAAAGCTCCGATTAGGAATGTATGGAGAAAACACCTAGAACAGTTCCTCTGTGAGGTACCCATTCGTCACGTCCTGGGCTGTACATAAATCTGGAGTTATAAGCCATACTCCCCAAACAGTTACCTGGAGAAAAACTTCCAAGTTCCTGGAGTGAAGAACCGCAAGGGCAACATCAAAAAAAAGGCAAGCAACATTTTAAAACCCAAGGGTAGATGGACAAGCAGTTCACGGGTACTATTTGTGCAGCTATTGCATAAGTTTCCAAATTATGCTTCGCATATTTTCATTATACATAAGGGCATCATATAACGAGAAACTCACTGAAATTATTTGTTTCAGTACAACTCTGAGTCAGTCTGCCTGTGGTTCTTTCTTCCTCTCTATTCTCTCATGACAGCTTGCCCTATTTCTTCACAGCAGCACACAAAAAGACAAGGCATTTTCTTTCCCCTCTCAGAAACTCCTCCATAAGGAGCTCTAATGTAACAAATCATGCACGCCAGATTGGAATGTGCTGCATTAATATCCTAAACATCTCCATCAATGGCAGAGAAAGTTGCCACACTTGACCTGTAAACATTTTCTTAGAGCAATCTGTCAGAATCAAATGTGATTTTCAGAAGTGAAGAATCCAATCACCAGTAACACTGGGCCTATGTATGAAGCTCAAGGTGTAAAGTGGCCCAAGGAAAGCGTTCCAAAGCCTCTGTAGATTAAATCAACAGAAGACATGTTCCTACTACAAGTCTAAGATAGGCAGAACATCATGATACAAGACACGATAGAGGGACACAGCGTGAGTACAGACTTTAAATCAGGCTTTTACTTCATCTCTCCAGGAGACATTTATCCTTTAGGAAAAAAATTTAGGATGCGACAGGTTTAACAGAGCTCATTGTCACAACCTCTGAAATCCCATACCAAGATGTAAGAAATAACAACTTCAATTGCAGAAAAAGAGGGGCCATCAACACTTCCCAGCTCCAGCATTCATACAAGAGCCCCAAAACCAACTCATACAACTGAGAAACCCTGGTACACGGGGTACTTGGTGACAAATCACGGGGATCTGCACGCTCTTTATCTGGGTAAAACTTGCATACGAGTACACTTGCTAATGCAAAGCCATACTTAAAGACCAGCACATCCATTTTGGAGTTAGATTTATTCCGTGCCATTACAAGTACTCTTATAAGCTGTCATCCAGCATTAATGATGCACCTCAACCAGGAAATAAATTATCTTGCCAATGACATTTTAATATTAAGCACTTAATAAAATCAGAACTAACAGATCAATGAAGAAAGCAGTCTTATCTGCAATGCCTCCTCTTAAGAGCGAGGAACTGCATAACAGGCAAAACAAAATAATGAAGCCATTTTCCTCTACAGAAGAAAAGAAAGATCTTTACCACTCTTAGTTCTCTTTTTCTTTTTTTTCTTTTTCTTTGACTTGGACCTTCCATAGTCTTTGGATTTTTTTTCTTTGTTCTTCTCATGTTCTTTAATAGCTGAAATTAGACAACATTCCAATTTAACTTTTAAGATATATACACACATCTATTCTACTTATTTTCTTAAAAGACCTCCACAGTTTCTTTGGACAATGGAGGCCACCTCATGGCAAAAAAAACCAAAACACGAGAACTTATTTGTAATCATTCCCAGCTCTCATAATTGGAATGGTGTGTTTTAAGTTCTAATTCATTTGTCCCACAACAAAATTACAATAGCCATGTGGGAGAAATCAACTGTACACCAATGTCCATTTACTACTTATGCGATTCAGAGATATTAAAAAAATAGCAGGAGATTTGCTATATCAATTTTTTAAATTATTATGGCTGAACATTTCAATAGCATTGTGACAGAAGTCTGACAAGAACAAAACCACAACCCCTCCGAACTCAAGACAAATTTTTTTTTTTTCATTGAAAATGGAGTAATAACTGGCTCAGTTGGCTTTAGCTGCTGTTCTCTCACCATCTGTTCTCCATCCTTATTTTTATGGGAATAAAAAAACTACCATAATTTTTTAATGATTGGGTGATATCTTTCAATCAAGTCCGTCCTCAAAGCATGCTTCCAGAGCACTTGCCATGAAGTGGAACCCCGCTGCAAGGCAATGCACACAAACGCTTGCTTGCTTTCCATACCCTAGCATTCGTTGACAATTCCTGTCTTTCATATTTAGGTCTCTGCAGCAAAATTTCTAGATACCTACACAGTTCCTTAAGTAAATTACCCCAGTTCATCTAAGACTATATGTGCAACCATAAAAATCTATTATGGAACAATGCCTTTCATCTCAAAACGGATTTGCTCTCAGAGTGCTTAGCAGATTAAACCATTCACCATGCCATTTACAAACCCACTGCAATTTCTGATTATGGTTATCAGAATAATCACCTAAAGACACTCTGTACTGTAAGAAATTTTCTCCTACACAAAACATTTAAGAACCCTACCTGGTGAACCACTCATGAAGCAAACCAGCAATACCAGTGTATTATGTTAACCTCTTTTCTACAGGCTAATAGCAAACTCCCAAATTCACAAGCTAAGGCTACATATTTACGGTACAAACAGCTCACTCTGAGAAAACGGACATCTCAGTCATGTTTTACCAGCTGTGATGAGCATACAGCAGACATACTCATTAGCTCCTCCTCGTGAGAGTCTTCAGCTCTGTATCTCCTCATCCTCTTAATCCTTAAACATCTCCTGCTGCTTTGCCACTTACGTTCCATTTTTGGCAGGTCATTAGCGATGGCTGCTAGAGTTGTGCATTGCCAGCATTCACATTAACTGCCGACACCGACGGCAGTCTGATATACCAATTACACGTCCTCCAAAGGGAATACGGCCGGCAGCACAAAAGACAAACTTCATCTCCCCTCCATTACTATTTGTTGAGGGGTTAAAAAAAGAAAGGAAAGAGAGGTTTGCATTTAAGTCTCAGCACAGAGTTTCCAACTTCCTTCTTACTTTCCTTTGTCCTCATCTCCTAGCCCTCCAGCAGTCAGGATCCTCTGGGAACACCATTTCCTTCTCCCTGCTCATACACAGGGATGCAAGTAAGTTCTGCCATTTTATTCTTCCATAAGAGCAAAGAGAATAACTGAGGTCAATATAGGTGGGAAAATGCTGCATCTTTTCACTTGGGAACTGAAATTTGCATGGTCAGATCATCTGATGTGTTTTAAAGACATTCGAGAGCACAGAGCGTGCTACTTCAGTCACTAGCAACATAACTGGGATAAACACGACAAAAAACCGTCACTTTGTTCCACACTTTTCCCCCTTGAGCTTGACAGTATTTTAAAAACCTGAAAAACATCCAAGTATTTGCAAGTTTCTATGTACAGCTACCTTCTGAACTGCACAACACAAATCTGCAAAGAACGAGTATTATAAAAGGCACCTTCCAAAAACCCTATACTGGAGAAGCTTTTTATCTCAAGTTGTGTCTTGTAAGCACTCTGAAGTCTCAGGAATTCACACTGGAAAAAGACCAGATAAGGAGGCTACCTAGGTTAGGAGCATCCTCCTGGATTCACATGATCAAAGAAAAGGTAAATTGCCTTATATAATGCAAAAAAATTATCACACAACAACTACATGTTTAAAGAGCATTTTTTGGCAAAAAACATAAAATGACCTAAGGCCTCTCAATTTTCTTGAACAGCAGAGACACTTGTTAGGACCAGGATGCGTACTCAGTTACACCCTCCACCACCACCACTGTGAAAGTCTATTCTAATCTCTAGATGCCATACTTCCAAATAAGAAATGTCCCCAACAAAGAGATACTCATGATCTCATTCAGACCTTCCTACAAGGGAAGGCAGCAAAGGATGTCCAAGAATAAACAGAGGTTGTAAGTACTGACCACGACCAACGGAACAATACAGTCACAGGCAAGTAAGGTGATCTTCTCAAGACTATCTCCCAAACAAAATCGTCTAAACATGGATTTTTTGGCGTTTTCGTCATCACAGACTCAAATTCTCACCACATATCTGAATGAAAATGGTGATGTAGTAAATCTAGAAATACGCTGGAAATAATTTATGTATTATTTATATATAAATAAAAATATATTTAAATATATATGTGTGTAAGTATAAACACACAATGCACACCCACCTTGCCCCCTGTATGGCTACTATCCACCTAAATTATCCCAGTATAAACGAGGTTTATATTATACTGCTGGACAGCTGAAGTCATAGAATCATAGAATGGTTTGGGTGGGAAGGGACCTTCAAAGGTCATCTGGTCCAACCCCCCTGTAAGAAGCAGGGACATCTCCAACCAGATCAGGTTGCTCACAGCCCCGGCCAACCTGGCCTGGAATGTTTCCAGGGATGGGGCATCCACCACCTCTCTAGGCAACCTGGGACAGTGCTCCACCACCCTCAGGGTAAAAAATTTCTTCCTTATGTCCAGTCTGAATCTGCCTCCCTCTATTTTAAAACCATCACCCCTCGTCCTGTCACACCAGGCCCTGCTGAAGAGTCTCTCCCCACCTTTCCTGCAGCCCCCTTTGGGCACTGGGAGGCCGCTCTCAGCTCTGCCCGGAGCCTCCTCTTCTCCAGGCTGAACAGCCCCAGCTCTCTCAGCCTGGCCTCACAGCAGAGGTGCCCCAGCCCTCTCATCATCTTCACGGCCTCCTCTGCACCCTCTCCACCTGGTCCATGTCCTTCTTAAGTCATGAAGTAAAGTTGTTCAGAGATGCTCAGTAGCAAGGAATGCTGACTACCAGAAGTAGCCAAATGCTATTAAAAAAACCTACAAACTACTTGGCCCCTCCTCCTTCCTTACCCCCTCCCCCCCCTTGTTAAGTTTAGGTATCTCAACAAGTTCAGGATTAATTAAACATATAATGCTTTGGACAACCAAAAGTTTTAACAGAATTAAGACACACGTATCAAACAAGCAAACACTAAGCAAGTATCTTTTCATGCCCTTAAATACTTCAGTACTTTTTACATCTTAAAAATACCACACACTGCCTGGGAAGATTAAACCTCAATGCATGTAGCGAAAAACCTCAAAATTCTCTATATTGATTCATCATTTGAAACTACTGCAAAGAAATGGTGAAAAAAACACTGCTTACATTTTATACTGTCCATTCATTAAAAATTAAACTCTCTAAAAAGGTTACATAGAGTATTTTCTGTCCGTATTATCAGTTCCTTACAATGCTTTAACCTTTTCCAAGACTCTTCCAAGTTTAACTTTTTTTGTTAAACTAAAAAGGCATACCATTTTCAATTCTTTCTTTTTCTTGAGGCTTCCGCAGCGATCTCGCTATGTGGTTCTTGGTTTGTTCTCTAACAGAATGTCGGTGACTATTTAATGCACTTACAGGAGTTGAAGTTCTTCTCTTTGCTACTTTTTCATCTCTATATGGGGTATTCCTTAGGGCTATGTGTAGAGGAGCATCTACAAAGAGAATAAAGATGAAGTCCAAGCTTTAAATACTTTCAAAATGTAAGTCTACTTCACTAGAAGCAGCTCTGGTAGTCCACGTAGAGCATTTGTGACGAGACACACTGCTCAACTCACAATCCTAGCAACTAGACCATGGAAAAGCTTTTTAACAGAAGTTTGTTTAAAGATTAAAATCTGTAATGCTTTTGGTGGCTTGTTTTTTTCCGGAAAGAAACACTGGATTCAAATGCATTCCCCAAAGTTCTATTCTTCCAGAAATACTGTGGCTTTGAAGAAAGACGAAAAGAGAAACAGTTGACTTTGGCAAAGACATGGGTCAGATATTTTTTATTACCGGTTTCCTTAAGAGAAAAGAAAATGGGCCCTGTTCATTTAATTAGAGGAACCACAGCCTGTTCTCAAAAGTCTGCTTTGTAATGAGGCATACAGAAATTGCATAGAGAAGCTCTGCGCATCTAGAAGTGCAGTTTCTAAATCCATATCACTGAAACAACAGCGTTTCAATTGAGAGCAAGATGCAAGAATTCAGGATCACTACCTAATATCCACAAAAACTACAAGATATAGACACGGCTTCATCGGAGATTCCATTTACTATTTAAGTCAAGTCAAATAGTTCTCATCTTCCTAACTACAGCCAGCAACTCCTACTGAAAGACTCCTGAACATGGAAGAAGAGAAGTGAAGCTGATAAAAGCTAAGGCTCCATGGCACGTAGGACAGCCTGATTAAACATTCTGAACTATGACATCAAGTATCTTGGTCAAGTAGACCCAGTAGCCAAGGTGACAGCTTGCTGACTTTCATCAAGAATTTTCAATTCTATCATCATAAGCATTTCAGAAGTTCAGAGGATACAAAAGGCAACCTCCTCCTTGTCTGAAGACTTACAAGTCAGACAGATTTCCACCTGGACACCTCTAAATAATTGTGAGCAGTACCTGAAAATGACTGAAAACAGAAGGAAGTGAGTCCAAGAGAGCATGCTTGGGAGAAGAAATGGTATCAAGCACTCTGCCCTGATCAACATTTCAAGTTGAAGCTATAACACGGCACACTAAGACATGTCATTATGGAGCTTTCAGAATCAAGTAGATCTCTTCAAAGAAAAGAAACTCCAAGATCCAGAAATATGAAGGCCTTCAGATGACTTCTTCATTGGTCCTCTCACTCTGAAGTTGCATTAGAATTTGAAGGAGAAAAAAAGGATCTGTTCATAATTATTTCTGTAACTAAGTAATTATCTTCTACTTACCCGTAGTGCTTTAGAGCAGCCACAAGAGAAGACAGAAATTAGACTGAACCCCCAGTTTCCACACAAGGCTGCCCGTATAGGTACCTTTTGTCTGGTCAGGCAGCTCACTTGCTTTTACCTTAAGAGCTGCAAGACTGGAGAAAGTAGCATGTTCTGTCCACAAAGAATTATCAAAGCCAGAAGAGATTCCTTGTTAAGACACTGCAGTATGCCAAAGTACGGAAATGAGAAGATACTCCTTGATAAGATACCGCAGTATGTGTATGGCCTTCCATTTTCAACAGGACTAACTTCTCTTGCAGGAATAAGTGTAAAGAACGGGGGTTTTGTTGGCTGGTTTGGGGTTTTTTGTTTTTTTTTAACTGCAGGTCTATTTTTGTAGGACTTCTTGCTAACAGAATTTGCTCATCTGAGGACTGCTATGATTAGTGGGTTGAACAAGACACCACTAGTTCAGGCAGATGAAACTTTTTTCCATGGTACACGGTAGCTGAAAAATAAGGTTAAGGTACTTCATAACCTGTTTAGTAACAGCAGTGTCCTAACAAACTTTCTGATATGCAAACTGCAGGAGTACAGGGTGAGAAGTCATGGAAACAAGCCTTTCTTGAGCTTTCCCAATTGTCTACCATTCTGCATTACATTCCAAAAATATTTACAGAACACCATCTCAAGGAACTCCAAAATTACAACAGAAAAAAACCTATACAAACCAGACAACCTTCATTTAGGCCTCCTAACTTTCCCCTCTCCCAACAGCTCAACTCCATTTCATGAATTAATATTTGAAGAACTCTGTGGCCACCTTGATCCCAGCAGTCTTTCAAAGAGCACAACAGCATCTGGGCTTCCTGTGACCTGAGACCTGTGCACACAGTCACTTGGAGTTCTTTAGCTTTGTGAGACCAAAGTTTAAGGAGATTTTTGCCAAGAATACGTTGTATCTTTTATGACACAAAGGTCATTTCTGTAAGTTTTCAGCCTGCGGGAGTTCAATCATACACCAGATATATTTTTCTTCAATAACTGTCAAGAAGTTATCAACAAATATGTTAAGTTTTGAAATATCTTTTGTTCCATTGATAGAAGTTTAGAGGGTCTATGAGATCTCTGAGCACTCAAATATATTTTAGGAATACAGACTAAATCTGAGGAAATTAAAAAACTGGAAAGTTATCCTAAACTTTTGGGTAAAAGTAGATATTAAAACCTGTGCCGTGAAGACCCAAGCTTGTAAGCCTGCCACATTTAGTGTCCTGTTTCCTCCCAATACAACATTTTCAAGTATAATTCAGACCCATCAATTTATTAAATTACCTCCAAAAGAACAAAGAGCAATTATTTACCCTAACAACCACAACCAAGAACCTGTATTTAAGTATATGCCTTTAAAACTTGAACATTCCCCAAGCTCAGACCTTCTGTGTTAGCACCACTTGCAGAGTGTGCCATGTACTTTCATCCTCCCGAGTCCCTGAGCCAACCTTCACTTGCCAGAAGGCTTCCTCCTCCTCTGCCTCCTACCAATCATAGGAATTCGCAGTTTCAGGAAAGGTCAACATGGAGTGCACTGTATGGACACCTTCAACTCTCGTTAGTGCTATAACCAACTTATCTTACAAGTCACTTCTCCTTGTAAGCACTCTACTTAGACTACCAGGCAACAAGACGACTCTATGGTGAGTCTGTGGTGGACAGAGGACTATGCTCATAGAAACTCCTATTACAAAGCGCACAGGAGACTCCTGTACATTTCCTAATGCTGTCTAAGCAGGTCCCATGAAGACACTTGCCCTTGTCTTAGGGATATCCTGAAGTGGGAGACATGTGGCATCTAAGCTACAGCTTCCACACATTCCTGATGATGCTCAACTCAAAAATCAAAACAGGTATTAGTACCCTTTAATGCCTCTATGATCCAGAATATCATTAATCATCATTAGAATCGTACAGTTCTCTATAAATGGACCACAAAAATCCTCCTGACATCCAGGGCAGCGAACACTTCCACTGTTCTTGAACACTGTTCTGAACATCCCCGAGCCACACGCCCGAGGTTCACATGTTTACAGCTATCAGTTGACAACTGGACGCCTGACATGCTTAAGCTGCCAAAGCAAGCTTGCCAACCTGTTCCCTATGCATGCAGTTAGAATCTCACCAGTAACACCAGTAAAGACAAGACCTCTTTTTTCTTCACGTGTATTCCTGGCATTAAGACACTTGTGCACTAACCTGACATACTGTAACTGAGTAGGCAGAACTTTCTAACGAT
The DNA here is from genome assembly GCA_011801015.1 of Ardeotis arabs. NCBI lineage: Eukaryota > Metazoa > Chordata > Aves > Otidiformes > Otididae > Ardeotis > Ardeotis arabs. Next base: position 13,154 of record JAAGAY010009187.1, read on the forward strand.
GAGGTCACATACAAAAATTTAAACCTATGCACAAAATGCATATTTTTTTTCCTTGAAGTACATTTCATGGACTCCTTATTAGGGACAGATTTTCTACAGTCTCTGAACAACAAATTGCAGGTCCATTGCTTTCTTTTCTTCCTCATGGCAAGGAGAAAAGCACAGTCAAGACTGGCAGCAACTTCTAGACTGAGGCTGCCATTATATAACTACACACCGAAACCGCAGCCTAACACTGGATGGAGTTTTTAAAGTCTCAAAACCAGGTTTAACTTCCATTAGAGCAAGACTCCTCAGGGAGCCAAACCACACCCTGGGAGCGTAATGGTATCAACTGACAAAGTCCCTGCCAGTATGACAGTTGTGCTGAGAGCGGTGTCAAGTCTGTCAGCACTACTAAGTTATTAAGAGCATTAAGAGGACACCAGCCACCTTAGTGAAGGTTTTGATGGCATTTCCTTGCACAGCCATATTCAACTTCCCCACTTGTTCACATCTAATAAGGTTAGAATTTCCTGACAAATCTTCAGTACTTGTCAAGTATAGCGCCTCTCCAAGGTCCGCGGTGAGGCACAGCAGCTGTGAGGTGTATCAGCACTGAAGTCTGGCACAAGCTGACTTTCAGATTTCAGAAAAAACTGTTCAACACAAGGGCACGAACTAAATTTTGTTGAACCTCCAAATGAAAATATTTTACTAAAAAAAAAGTCCCCATTGCAGAAAGACAAACTCAAGAGACACACTTGCTTTAGGAGTTCAAATTATGAGTTGCACGTACAAAAAATGAAATGAAGCTATTCCATGCCTTGTGCCCTTGGAGTAGTCTAGGTCAAGAAACAACAAACTATTTTAAATAACCTTTTGCAGGCACTTCACATAAAACAACAGGGACAGAGGGACATATCTGAAAGAGAAAACTGGCACCTTCGGAGGAAGCTGTTTACAGTAAGCGTTTGTAGGGCACAAGTCACAGTATGGGACTACAACCTTCAACAGTAAACTAACTGATTGTGCAGAGAAAGAGAAATGACCACAAAGAAAAAAGCCTATCTTAAGGTTAATGCATACGAACATGGAATGTGGTTCTACTCCTTTTTTATTACAGCACTCAACAAGTAACAAGCTGCCAACAGGTTGTTGATACAACACTAAGTGATAAGTTTGACAGAACACGTCATTTGAACTGTCAAAAACTTAAGTAACTCTTCCCTGCAAGACAAACTTTGAGAAGCCATCTATAACGTACCTGCAGGGATGCAACTTAAGAGCTGAGGGCAGAAATGCCTTAATCTCCTGTATTTCACAGGACACAAAATCAACTGCCTTACTCTCCATAAAGACAATTCTTTCAGTAAAGATCAAACAGCAGTAACACTCATGGAGGTATTACAGAGTCATAGAATGGTTTGGTTGAAGGGACCTTCAAAGGCCATCCAGCCCAACCCCCCTGCCAGGAGCAGGGACATCTCCAACCAGATCAGGTTGCTCAGAGCCCCGGCCAACCTGGCCTGGAATGTTTCCAGGGATGGGGCATCCACCACCTCTCTGGGCGACCTGGGCCAGTGCTCCACCACCCTCAGGGTAAAAAATTTATTCCTAATATCTATTATAACAAGGGGCTAGGGGAGGAGTTGTTTCATCACAATGATCTCGTAATATTTTGTGAAAAATTAAAGAGGTATTGCCTGAATGCATCCAGTAGCCATTTAAGTCTGCGTCACTCTGTTCAGAGCAGTAAGGCATATCTAAAATACAAGCTAGGCAACAGCAGCTCCATCCTCTCTGTTCAACAAAGAGCCACTACAGAATTTAGAGAGATATCTGTCAAATTTGCCACTGCAGAGGTAAGATCCTTCTTAGGGAAAAGGGAGAGACTGGACAGATCAGTTCCACATTAAGCTTTCCAGCTCACTTAAGTTTTGAAACCAATGCCCACTTAAGTTTTGAAGCCAATGCCAAGTGGCAAAATTTACATTTCGGGCACTGAAATTTCAGAGTCTCCACTTTAATGCAAAGCAATTATATTTAAATTCTTCCTTCCTGTGTCCCACAACATGGTAACTGAAGACCACTTCCATTCATCTTCTTTTCTATGTGCTGAAATTCTAAACTTCTATCACTACAAGGAAAAGGTTTTCCTAAAACTCTGGATACTGCATAATTTCCTAGAACTTTAGGAACAATAACGATTTTCACTTTAAATCTAGCCAACAGTCCACCCCACCATTTATTTATTTATAATTTAATGTGTAAGGAGTCCCAGAACTGCAAAATAAAACTTCGGAGATAAGGACTTCAGTGTGATAAAGCTTCTAAAGCAAGAGTATCTCCAAGCTTATGGAATAGCAAGATTCATGACTTCTGAAGTCTTGTCTGCTCAAAATTGCTACCTTGCTTAAGCACTAAAACCTAGAAAAGGACATTTGTACCAAAAGGTAAAATGTTTTAAATATATTCACTTTGAACATGAGAATTTTTGCTCACATAAAGACTGTAAAGATGAAAAATAAACCCATCATGTACCATACTTAATTATGCATTCAAAAGCCTTCACTCGCACTAAGCCGTACATCCTGAAAACCATTTTATAAAGGTGACATAAAAGTGTTCAGTAGACAGGGAGAAAGTCTTGCTTAGCAGGCTGTCTTCCTAGACATGCCATTAAGAACAGAAGAGATGCTTGCAAAAAGACAGAACGGAACACAAAATCCAACAGTATGAGCTCATAAGCTCCACTCACTCTACTTTAGAATGTGTGGTACCCCTACAACAAAAATTAAAACAATTAAGAACACACCGAGTTAAAAAGCAAATGGCACTTACTATCAGACTATGATGTATCAATTACATTACTTTTCTTCATCAAGAAAAACCTTACTGTAGCTCCACAATAGCAGGCTTTGACAGTGAAGGTGACTTGAAAGCTTTCCAATACGCTTTCCACCCCGATGCACTGTTCAACAGCTGTTAGCACAACCCATGGGCTATTTCCAGGGACATGCCATGAAGCGCACCATTGAATAGATCCAGGTGAAAAGTAGTCATCCACAAATGGGCAATGAAAGGGGTGGGAGCTTAAAATAAGCAAATACAGTTACAGCTCAACACCATAGAGGATTACCTGCCAGTGCAGCCAAGATGATGATACCAAACCAACAGCGTGCACTTGGGGGAAAGGATAAATGAAACGCTCTGGGGTCACTAGTCAGTTAATTCAACACAATCACAGGAAAACAACTTCTCAAAGCAAAATAATTACGCAGTTACAAAAAGCAGAATAGAAGTTATGGAAAAGTGTGTGACGTGCAAGAAGACTATTTTGATCACTGTGTATTTGTTAGCACCTATTCTTCATGAAGCGCTCACCTCTTTTTCAAGGCAGTACTTCGGTGTCGCTTAAGCTGCATGCAAAGCATAACACATGCAAGTTGGCACAACCTAAAGCATTTAAAGAAAAATTTTCCTCCACTTAACCCAATCTTATGCCTTTGCATTACAGTTACAGAAGAATCTGGGGTACAGAAGTTCACATGTAGTAGTGGTATGTTAAGTTACACTTATCTTCTTAGGAACAGGCAGTAGCACGTCAAATGAAAAAGTGTTTGCTGGACACATTAGAAAAAGCAGACACGAAGCGAAGTAAGGCTAGATAGATTCTGCTGCAGTGAGCTGTAGCTCAGTGAACAACTTGCATGACTTTGACATTCTTAATTAAACAGAATATTAATGAAAGATCCAACGCAAGGACAAAAACATTAGGGAATTCAGCAAAGAGAAAGGTGGATTTTATATAACAGACTCAATCAGAAGGCAAGAGATGGCAATTTTTACAGACCTGCAGTACAAACAGAAGTCAGTCCAGAAGAACAAAGTTTGAATAGGTTATCAACACCACTGCAGGTCACAGCTAGACCCAGACTGCCACTCTGATGTTATGTAAGATGCTAGGAAGAAAGCGCTTCAGATAATGAGATGCTGAAGCAGAAGTTAACGTGATTCTGAAGACTCACGAATTTATTTTCTTCCTAATCATTAAGTTTTTCTCCCTTTTCCTTACCCACGAGTTATCTGAGGACCTTTTTCAAGTACAGTTGTAGTAACTGCATTTGTTTCATGCTAGGACTTTTTTTTCCCCCAGAGGTCCAGCAATGAGAACTGTAAATACTGCAGAAACTGGTACTGGATTTCCAGCTAAGTACACTCTTGAAGTCAGACCATGAAATGTAAAGACTAAGTAAGAAACAAGGAGAGAATTGGAGTTACCTAAACTGTTTTCTTAATACAGAAAAAGACAAAAGTCTTCAAACAATACTATTTAGATATCTGTCAAGCCAGGGGAGGTAGGGGGAAAAGATCAGAAACTCAGGGAATTGCAGTTTTGAAAAAATAAGAGAGGTTTAATACTCAAGTGAGTTATTACTAAAGAATAAGAGAAGTTACGTAGTCGGTTCATTACAGAACATGACATATTTCTAGATGTGGGAATTTCTTCAGTTTTATTTTCTCTAAAACACAGTGTTTACAAATATTATGCTGTTTCTTCAGAGAACTATGCTAATATTTCTTCACAAAGAAATATGCTAAGATGGAGCCCTAAGGAGACTCCTTCAGCCTGAAGGAAAATTGCTTTCTGCTCTCTCCTGCTTGTCGCTGTTTAAAAAAAGGGAAGAGATCAGCAATATACTTACACAATGAACCAGCTCTGGTCCGTCCTCTTTTTGACCTTTCTTGATTAGCTTTTTCAGAAGTCAAAGAAGCTCTGGTATGAATATTTCTTTTTACAGGGTTCTGCTGTGATTCTGCAGCCTTCTCCACTCCATGAAAGTATTTCATGTGATAATGCAACAACCTGGCTTTGCGGAAGGATTTTGAACAGTCCAAGAACTTGCATCTAAACTTGTGATCTTGATCAACAGTTGCAGCTTTTTTTGATGCAAGAAAATCTGCTCTCCTACAAGGTTTTGTTACTGTAAGAACAAAACAGATAAATTCGCCCATGCATTCGCTATATTTATCAAATGGTTTCCTAAACTTAAAAACAACAAAAAAAAGCTAAGAAATGGGCATGCATTCAAACACGTTAGCTATGAAATTCTAAAAATAAAACGTCAATGCTCTGCCTTTAAGATCTAGAGCTTTTACGGGAAAACTCTGCCCTACTGCGGTCTTAAAAATTGATTGTCATGACGCCAGTGTTTTTATGAATGAGTTACTGTCAGAAAACAACATTTTGCTCCCGTGAGTTCCTTGCCCAATAGCTAATACCGCTGTGTATAGTGCTACTATGGATACAAGGCCGAATTACACAGAGACTGCGTATTTTAGTCAAAACACTGAAGATTACATCCTATCAAGTATTTATTTAATTGTAACTGCTCACATCTTTGGTGAAAGCACTTTCCAAGGAAAACAGTTCTGCTTCTTCGCTTATAACTATTTTGTTACCTGTCTTTCCAATGCCTTGTCCTACCACCAAAGTCCTGGCTACTTCCATGAATGGAAGTAGAATGTCAGAACTACATTTTTCAAGTAAAATTGAGAATTACTTCAATTTTCAAGCAGCAATGAAAGAACGAAATAAAGCAAAAGGAAAATTGCTTGCATCTGTTAAAAAGTGTCCCCTATAAGCCATAGTTAATTAGTTAAAAAAAAAAAGCAAGGGAAGTCTTCAGACTCAAATTGAAGAATGTTTTAAGGCATCTTTTTGACACAGCGCTGCTGTGCCATCCAGGGCTATACCTACACTTGACCTGGTAAATTCCTATTTCTTCTTCCAGCATTTCAGAACACTTAATTCTTGTTTTTGCTAAGAAATAGACAGAAGAAACATTTTTAACTAAGAGTAAATCAGATTGTCACCAGTATCACCAGTACAACAGAGGAAAGGCAGAAATTCAGAAACACACAGATAAAGAGATCAGGCAATTATCCATCACTAATATGCAACACAGCATCAAAAATTCCCTTACCAACAACAAGACCCTAGAAAGGAGGTGTCAATTCTAGAAACAGCTTCCAAATATCATTTTCCTATTGTTTTGCCAGTACTAAAATATAACTTTCATATTTACAAGTATTTTCAAACTTGCAGGATTAAGCAAGAAGAAATGTTTAAAGCTAAGACCCAGACCTAGCAACACTGATGGTCTGCAGCACGTGAATGAAAGTAAAGACATTATATTAGAAGTAGTTGAAAACAAGGAACACAAAAGGATCCAGAAACATTACAAACAGTAAGTGCAGAAAGAATAAGATTTTCCACAGGTGCAGGTATGCAGGAATGCATAGAACGGGAGTGTCAAAGGCAGTGTCAACACAATCTTGGTGTAAGAACATAGGACAGCTTGTTCAGAAATTTTTAGCACGTAGTGACAAAAATCCTGAGTGTTGCAGAGCTGTACACTTAAAGGTTATGTCATCGTGAAGAAAAGTATCCTAGATAGCTGTATCTGAAGGATACTCAGTTTTTTCAGTACTGTGTTATGATAAAGATACAAAACTTGAAGTCATTCATAGAGAAAAAACATGTAACGGTACTATGGAAGCTGATGTACAGGGAAGGATTAAGAAATCATAATGTGCATCAGATTAGTTAAAAGAATATTCAGTTAATTTTGAGAAGAAAATAGTAAAAATGAAATCACTGCTTTTGGGTCTTTCACAAAGATAATGACAAGGAGAAAAAGGAAGAATTTTGGCACAGTCATATTAAGAACATCCTGACAGGGATGCTGCTTCAAGCAATTACAGTAATTAAGATTGCAACAAAGCCAGACAATTGGATTACACTTGCAGAATACCAGGTTTGCCAATACCAAAATTGAAATACACTGTACGCTATCAAAACCTGTATTCATAAAGAATGAAAAATATTTCAGGAACGGTCTGTGAAATGGCCTGTGGGTTCAGTGAACGTAAGTGCAAAAAGGTTCTCTTGCCCACAAAGGTAAAAAACAGCATTCAGGACAAAGCGAGAGAACTTGGTTCTATTTTATAACTAACAGGAGATGTGAAAGCATAACTTCAGCAGAAAGGGATAGCGGGGTCTGAAGATTTAGGCAAAACATATTACAGAGATGACAAGGGAAACTATTATCCCATCACACAGCTGTCACAAGGAGGCACTGCATCCAAGCTCAAAGCACTACTCCTCCATTGAGATGGACAAGTTATTGAGAAGATACAGGGAATTGCTTCTAACCAGCTACAAGTTAGAAGAGCAGCACAGGATCCTGTTAGCTGAAATTTAGAAGCAGAGGTAACAAAGACTGAAGGTAATGGCAAGTAAAGACGACAAAAGCTTACTGCAAGGTGCAAAAGGAATCTATTCAGAGTAACAAAAAACCCAGACAATGTCACACAGTGTCCTGGTTTCGGCAGGATGGAGTTAACTTTCCTCTCAGTAGCCAGTGTGTTTTGGATTTTGTGTGTGAAGAATGTTGATAAAAACACTCTGATGATAGGAGTTGTTGTTAATGAGACCAAGGACACTGTCTGGCTTTCCAAGTCTCATTAATGTGCAGATGTGGGAAGCTGGGCGAAAGACAGACAGAATAATTGATCCAAACTGGCCAAAGAGAGCATTCCATGCCATGAACGTCATGCTCAGTATAGAAGTGGGGGTTGCCCATGGGAGGGGGCATCCATTCCATTCCTTTCTGGCATCCATTCCATTCTGGCACCCTTGGCATCCTTTTCTTCTCTCTTGCTTGCTGGCATCGTTCCCTCTACCTTGCTAGCTTGCTCTCCCCCCTTCGCTTGCTGCTCAGTGTTTCTGTGATCGCTGCTGCGTCGGTCATTTGGACATCAGGTGGTGAGAAATCATACATTGTTCATTTTGTATATTTTGTATATATTAATATCCTTATATTCTGTTATCTTTGTACTTTTTAGTATTTTAGTAAACTGTTTTTATCTCAACCCACGAGTTTTCCTTTCTTCCCAATTTCTCTCCCCTGTCCTGCTGGGTAGGGGGAGGGTGAGGGTGAAACTGCGTGGTGATCTGGGCTAAACCGCCACACACAGTTTGAAACAAATTTTAAATTATTACCATCACCACGACATTCAGGGGCATTTTCTTTCTTTACAAGTAAGGCAATAGAACACACTGCTGCCAGGAAACAGCAGGAAGCCAATGCCCAACTGCCCACTGAGGAGAGCCTCTGGAGAGCCCGTGCTCCTAGCAGAACGCTGCAGAGCTGACTCGTTACATCAACACCTAAATGGAGGTACTTCCATCACTACACGTATACAAAATTTTTGCTCACAATGAT
>JAAGAY010009188.1:0-34766 GCA_011801015.1 Ardeotis arabs
TTATTTTTCTTCTTGTGTTTTTTTTTTTTTTTTTTTTTTTTTTTTTTTTCCACCCTCAGCAGAGTACTGTTGAAGCAGCTGGGATTACTCCTATGAGTAAAGTTGCACACAGGTTTGTGTTGGATTGGGGAATGAATCAGTTGGATACTTTTATTTTGCCTGGCTCTGTATGTATTCCACAGAAATTAAGTGTATGGAGTGCAATATATAGATAGCTTTAACTTCTCCAACATGTTTTCCTGGTGAAATTGGTCAGCTAGATCCCTTTGGGCACTGCCGTGGCAAACTTCAGCCCACAAAGAGCAGCTCAAGGGGTGTGAAAGGTCTCTCAGCCCTAGCAGAAGCTTTTGGGGGAGCTGCAGTCATGGGCATCAAGGGAAGAATCCAGCCTGGGGCTGTCAGAAGGAGCAGCAAGGGAGGGAGAAAAGGAGAGAGGAGGACAGCTGTCGTCCTACCAGAAAATGTTCAGGATGAGACTGATCCGAAATTCGGAGGTAGTTGGGCTTTGGTGGTGTAAAGATGCCTGTGTTTGCAGGCTGCTTTTGCATTCCTAGATCTGCAACAAACCCCTCACTTCCGTTGGAAACTTGAGAATAACATGAATTGAGATCAGGTTTATACTGGTGCAGTGTTAGAAGGCAGTGGGAAGTTACAGCAGCCCTGTGTGATCCTTCCCTTGGGTTTTGCTGCTGGTAATGTTGTAGAGCTCCTGCCACTGAAGTTTTGTATATGATCATGTAATTAAAGATTGAACTCGTAGCATGCAGGCATAGGGAGGCTAAACCAGCTGCCCATGAAGCATTCAGCAGCATCTTATATGTGGTGTTTGACTAACTATTTTTATTTTGATTTTTGTTAATGTGGCAATCAGGGAGACACCTACCATATATCATCAGTCACCTGTGTAATCCTAATGAGCTCATGTAAATGGAAATACAGGGCTTCTGAAGAGTATTAACAATGAGCTGCCATTTTTCAGCGTGCCATGATGCTGGAGGAGACTTGGCAGCCCTTTCAGCCCACCCCTGGTTTTGAAATGTAAGAGCATAGCTTTTCCCATTGCTGGGGAAGAATAATCAAAGCTGGTCCTTGAAATGGCCTATAGTGCAGCAATAGCTATTTTAACTTCAGGGTTGTCACCGGGTGAACCCTACTCCTTATTCAAGCAAATTCCCGTTGATTTCAGAGGAGTTGTGCCTGAACAGAGAGAAGAGCAGGGCTGGAGTAAGCCTTGCTGTGACCTAATGCTGATGTGTTTCTTCTCTAGCCCACAGCAGTTGTGTATTTTTATGATACTAATACAAAAACTTGGATATACTGATTACTAAAGCAATTTTACAACTGTCAGTACCTTCTGTGTGGTGAAGTCCTTGTTCAAATAAGACACATTGAAAGCAAAATCCACCTCCCAAACCTGAGAGCAGACCGTTGAGCCACAGTTCCTTTGCTTTCAGCCCTCTCTGAGCAATGCTTCCACAAGGCTCCTTCCCTCAGCAGCGCTCTTTGCAAAGGTGGAAAGGAGGCCCTTTCTTGGGCAAGCAGAATTTAGGGCTCTTCAAGCCCTTTTGCCCAACTCTGAGTGATCTGTTGTAGGATCTGCCATGGGAAATCTTATAGCTAAATGATCTGAAGGTGTTTTTCATGTGAGAAATGAAGCCTGAATTTTCTGGGAATGGCTACAAAGCTAGGGCTTAATGCAAAGGGCTTGCAAGTTGTTAAGGTATCTCAAGTGGAAATTAGAGATGTGCGGAGTTTCCTGGAGAGTAGGGCCATTTTTTCCTTCCCTCTTGCACGTAAACATTTATTTTTGTAAGGAAACATGACTGCTTTGTTCCACTGTGCTGTTGGAGATCTTGTTGAGGGTTCTCTGCGCTACATAATGCTTGCATGAGGTTGTGCAGACCCTAACACAGAAGCCACAACTTTTGCTGGGATCTACCAAAGAGCCTCAGTGCAGTGGATCTTTGGCAGGTCCACGCCAAAAGTTGCTACAGGCTGTTTTTCAGCTGTCTGCTTTTATTGTAGTCTTTCTTGCTGACCTGCGAGCCATTACGTGCCACAGCTACGAAGCGATGCGTGCAGCAGCTGCTTGTCCAGAACGATCACGCTCTGTATCTGAGGCCCCAACTCTTTCTGTGTGACTGAGGAGTCAGTGGGAGCTGTGCTGTGGGCCAAAGCCGGCGGGGAGATCTCTGTGTTACTTATTGTGCATTTTGGGAAAACTCCTTGGTCTAAGTAGGCACCAAATTTTCTGCAGAGGGACAGGGAAAAAAAAGAAGCTTCAGTATGGCCAAAACTGCTGCAGAGGGTGTTTCTGTAAGGGCAGCCTCCCAGAGATTTCTTCCCACTGAGCCTTAATGTACAATGAGAAGTGGCACGCTAACCCTAGGAACAGACACATCTCCTCATGCTGTTTAATTTCAGTGATGTTCGGGCAATGATATCAAAAGCTAACACTATTATTAATCCAAAAATAGATTATAACAAAAAAAATAAAGCTGTTCTCTGAAAATTCAAGTACAATTGGCAGAAAGTCAAGCTGCAGTAGTTCTCTAATTTGATAATAGCTCAAATCAAAAGGAAAGAAAATTCTGTGAGCCTGTCAAGGGTCCTGGTCTGAGCCCTATGCAATTCAGGGAGACTGTAACAAAGATATTTGGTCAGATTGCAGGATTGGAGCCTAATTAATATTTTTTTGTTTTGTTTTGTTTGGAAATCAAAAGATTTGGATTTTTGAGTCTTAAAGTTTGCTGAAGTGATTAATACCTGCTTTTTCCAGTGCCAGCATATTAAATATCCTATACATTTTTCATCTTTTCTAATTTAACTTGTTAGGAAAAATGAGCAAATAACAAATATGTAAATATAGAATGTTATACTTTAATATAAGCTGTACGCTGCATTCAATAATGAATGTTATTGACTATAGTAATTAAGTATGATTCTGGCTCCAAACAGTTATTTACTTGTCAATATTAGTGAATCCAGTTCATCTAAAACTGCAGGCAGTTTTCTATTTACTATATAAACGGTAATTGTCTGTTTAAGTATTTGCTAAAATATTGTTTAAAATCAAGATCACAAGTGGATTTCAATAACCTAGTTAATTTACTTTAATTTTTGAATTCTTTCTCTGCATGGGAAGAGAAATATGAAGAGTAATTTCATCTCCTTATAGTTGATTTAATTGTATGTACTTTTGATGGATTAAGTTTCCAGCTAATTGTGGAAAATGCAACAACAATATTATAAAAAGAGGTTTAAAATAAAACAACTGCTGGCTGCTTTGCATGCTATTTAAAAAAAAAGTTTAACATTATTAATTTCACAATGGTAATTTATAAATATTAGTTACATCTTCCCACTCTCAAACTCCCCAAAATAGATGGTTTTAATCACCCTTATTGATATTATCTATGCAATTATTTTTCATTATGCAAATATGTCTCAATTGCTGTGTAATAATAATGTGATGGAAACATTTTTCAGTGCTTTAAAACACACGCTTAACCAAATCCAGGAGAGAACGGAGAGAACTGGTGTGAAAATCGGGGGGGAAAAAAAAGCAAAGCAGGTGAAGCTTTTCGGAAAAGCAACAGTAGCTTTATATCTGTAATATCTAATGCTGAATGTTCAGGTGATTTCAATCTATAGGAAATAAAGAATAAGCTAATTTGTGTATATGAACACTTAAAGTTTTTAAAGTAATGATCTTTAGTTATGTTACTTTCTATCCTTAGTTAAAACTGACACTAGATTAAAATATAATTGATTTTTAGTAAACGACATGTTTTGTTAATCTTTGCATATGTGTAAAAGATGTAAATAATCTGCTTTTAATTCACGTGCATTTCTTAAAACATTTTGAGAGGCAATGCACAGTGTTAGAGGATTCCGAAAAGTTTATCTGAAAGTATAACTAACAGAACATATTAAAATAAAAACAGGCATACAAAAATGAAGAGGTTTCAAAGTAAGGGTTTTTTCCTACTTGGAATGTAAAGATTGTGAAGAGAAATACAACTACCGGGCTTGCTTAGGAGACAATGACAGCGTTAGATCTAAGTTTCCTGACTTTTTTAGTGTCATTGTATGATTGCTAGCTTAAAATAATGTAGGTAATGCTATCTTTCGTCAGAATAAAGTATTATAATTTATAGCAGTTGATAACTTGCAATTTGTTCTTGTTTCTTTTGTGCAGATAAATAAGAAAATGAAGACAGCTTTGTGTTGCATAAGGATTCAAATGAATCTAGTAGGGTTCTAGTCTTTAAACAAAGTAAACGGTTATTTCTCTCAGTCAAAAAAATCAGGGTTGTCTGAAATAATTTATTGGATATATGTCCTTTATGGATTTTTCTTGTAAAAAGTTGCTCTAGTGCTTTATTGTTTTCTTAAAGAAATTTATGCATGTGTGTAAAAACCCCCAAGTGAAAGTGTTGCTTCAGCTTTTATTGCAGCATTGCTGTCTGCAGCTACAATTTCAGCCCTAAGCTTAACTTTTTTGCAAAGTATGTGGTTTCCATTAAACCTGTAATTAGTATAATTAATAATTATTCACTAATTGAAACGCAGGTTAACAAACTTCCATATGTAAAAGTAAAGGGGGAAAAATGTCATTCATTCACCCGGGGCTTTATAAGCCTATAAAACTCTTCAAAGGACTTCAAGATATCAAGGAATCTTTTATTCAGCTAAACCTACCCCCCACCTTCGTTCTTACACACACTTAAATACGCAGTATGCTCACAGCTTGGAAAAAAGCAAGAAAAGCCTTAATGGATCACTGATTTTTAACGAAAGAGCTAGGTATGTATTCCATATAAATGGTTTCAAAACAATTTTTGTGTTAGTATTAATAATTTTCATCAAATGACAACAAGCGTCTTAGCGCTATAGAAAGCGAAGCTTTCAACTGTGCACTTATTAACATAGCTTTTATTTCAAGCTCAAAACATCTAAAACAATTACACTGGAGCAACTGTGTAATTTGCTCCTTTCTTTACTACACAGATATGGTCTTGTAGACAGAAGCTAATAAAGATTTAAGGGTAAAGTGGAGAGTTAAGGTCCAAATTTTGTTCATCTTTATACCCATGAGTAATTAACCCATTTGAATAGATTGTGAGACAAATAACATGAGGAAAGGTATTCGCATGGCCATAGGTTGCAATACCCAGTTCAGGTTAGATGCTTTACAACTAACGTAATAAATCAAAGAATAAAATAATTATTTCTCAATTTGCCATGACACAGATATCTTGTCATCGCCCTGCTTATATGTACCCTTAAGAAGTGGTGAACACTAAAGATCTGTTTAACCACATCAGTGAAAAAGAGCCAACACAGCAGGAAACACTACTTTGTCTTTTTTTTTAATATATTTAAAATCACTTGTCAAGTTGTTTGCTTCTATTAGAAACCAAATATTTTCCATCTGGATCAGAATTTTATATCTAGGAAATGACTATTTGTTCTTAAATGGTTACATATTTAAATAATTAAAAATATTTTGCTGTGGATGATATTTTATTTTTTTTAGGAGAAACACTAGAAAAGTCTTATATTTAGTTACGCGCTTCACGAGCTGTGCACTTATCTGAAATGTTTACTTGCAGTTTAAAACCAGTTTTTTGGTAAAATTAACACAAAATATTTTAGATCAGATAAGCATGAAGTGAAGATACAGACACCCTCAATGCATGCTTTTTCTGAAACTGTTTAGAACTGATGGAGTTATTTATTCAGAAATATTTCTTCAATAATTTTTATCTGCGTTTAACAGCATAACACTGAGGTAAAATTGAACGTTATACTAAGCTAAACACTAAAGTGTTCCCTTAATATCAAATTTTTAAAACATAATTGAGGAAGGAACAAGTCATGGACAAATTACTGCTGCGCAGTCCAGCGGTGGGCACTGAAATATTATAGGCTTCCATTTCATAATGCTGCCTTTCAAAATCTGTTCTCTGTAGTTATCTTTAAAATTTGAGTGCTTTCTAGAATATGTGATTTAAAGGTTCTCAGGAGAAGATACTATTTCAATCAGATAATTTTATAAAGTGCATATTAACAAAAATCCTTACAATTCCCTGTTATCTTTATCTTTTTTTTTTTTTTTTAAATGGGAGAGAAAATGCAGAGGATAACGAGTTGTGCTTGGATGCAGTTCCAGGTATTTTGTATGTTTTCTTGATAAACATACACATCTGCATATATAAACACACACAGAAGAATGTTTTAATTTGTTACTGTGTCAAACAAAAGCTGTTAAGAATTCCTTCACCAAGATTTAGCAAGTTTGTCCTACTCGCACATTACTGATAAATACCAAATCCAGCTCAAAATGTAATCAAATATTCAGGATGACTGAAACAGCATCTTTTCCTGACTTAATCTGCCTAAACAGGTAGGGATGTGGAAAAAAAATAATCTGAAGACCTTGCTGTACCTTCAGCTTCCCTGCTGACACCTGTCAACTTCTAAAAACAATTTTTTTAGCTAGGTTTGGGAAGGAGGAGGGAAGAATGAGAGGCTTTTTTCAATTACGGATGATCAGTGAGAACTCCGGCATGTTGGTCAAGCTTCTTTTAACTCTTCAGGGTGTCCTTCATAGTTCACAAATATATTCAAGCACTCAAATATATTTGACGTGCACGCTGGGAATACACACACACACACACACACACACACACACACACACACACTCTCTTGTATCTCTGTTCATATTGAAGTTTTCAGAGTTGCTAATGAGTGATACCCACTAGCACAACTGCATCCGTACGCTGCATTTAAAAACTTGAGACCAGAATGTGTCTCTCACATCTGCAGGAACCTACTATGCTGTCTAAATAGATAGCAACAGTTGTTTCTAATTTTATTTACCGATGTGACTGGAAAAACTTGTAGTCTGTGCCCATCATGAACTTGAAACTTGATTCACAGAATGGGAAATATCAAGTAACCAAAAAATTGGTAATATGGTGTATTCATAATGCTTACAAATGTGTGCTCTCTAAAAATCAATATAACAAACTTGCTGCCTGTTCATTATCTGACTGGTGAAGTGTTCTGTCTCAATAGGGCTTCATCTACACTGGGTGGATCACCCAGGAGAATAAGGGACCTGTTATTTAACTACTGTGTTTTGCTTTGATTCTTAATTTGTGGGTAATAATAAAATATCCTTTACTACTTGTTTTCTCATATGAAAATAACCCAAATGCATCTCTTGCATACGTATTTTTTTTTTCTCACCTGAACCTGATTTCTTTTTTTAATTCAAGGATATTTTGGTGTAATAAAGAATGCTCTTACTTGTTATTTGTGGATGCAAAAACTCACAGTGATAAAATTTCTGAATATCCAGAATACTGTGTTTTTCTGTTCTTCTCTTTCAAGTCTTCCTGTTTTGTTTCCCTAAGTGCTTTCATGAAGTAATTTCAATAGACTAGGTCGGTGTGACAAAAGCATTTTACAGAGTAATTTAAGTACATTTATGTGACAGTATGGTGATCTCATAGAGGGGTGAATCTTCAGGTATTTTTTTCCTTGTAAAGAAATTAAGGTCGTATATGTGTGAATTTACTCCCATGCCTGAGCTGGAATGCATAGTCAGTATATGTATATACGCATTTCAGGTACTGGAAAACAAATCAATATGAAATGGCAATTATTTAAGGTAGGGTATAGTCTTGGCATATATCTGGGCAGCATTTAGCATTTGTGGGCATTGTCATAGCCAAATAGTAGTATTAGAAATTAACTCAGATTAATTTGATTTATAAATCTGTCTTTTGAGTATAAAAGATGAGTTGGAGCCCTAAGCCTGCATTTTCCTGTATGCAGCGACAAGTCTTCATCTCATATGTGCAGACAAAACGTTTCTGGTTTAGTTGGCAAGATACTCATTTGTACAAGATGAAGATGTAGCCTACATCAAAAACCTCATTCTGATTACTCGACAGCTTTTAACATTTAACGCATCTCTAAGCATGTACTGGAAAACTACTTGGGAGGAGATGTATGTACATGCATCTTACTCAAAATACCCTAGAAACTGATTAATCTGTTTTGTTAATCAAAGATTTCATCTTCACATTATAGTACAGCCAGATTAGTGAAGCTGTGATGGTGGGACACATGATCATTTGCTAAGCAAAGTCAAAATTAATGACAAATAAAATCAGGTTTCCTTTGTGGTTATTTCCAGCCAGCTGCATCCAAATATAAAAGGACTATCAAAGGGAGATACCCATTAATTATTAACTCAGAACAACTTCAGAAAGCACTTCTTAAACCTCCATTGACATCATCCTGACAGGCTGCTAATCTCGGAAAGTTGTTGGTAAGAGTTGCATTAGGCTCAGCATGTCACCAATTCTGACTCCAACAACTGCAACTCGAGATGCACTGCAGCATAGATATGAACACGTGGGACAAACTACTGTCTCTTAAGACATCTGTGAGTAACATTTACAGCACAACGTGCTGTGTAATTCCCTGTGTAGCTCTACCTCTGCTGTCAGCATAATAGAGTTGTCAACAGTCTAATTGCAAGATGCAATATGTAGGGGGGTCATCCAAAAAATAAATCTCAGTGGAAAGTAACACAAATCAGCTGTCATTATTAGAAAGCTGGACCAACCTTTGGCTAAACCATTTAAACCTCCAGATTAATCCCTAGATTTATCTATATAGATTGGATCAAACTCAAAGTTTGCAGACAAAAGAGAAACTTCAAAACGAAGTCTATCATTTATGCCCATCAGACCGCATTCAGTTAATGATCTGCAACGTACATTAGCTTGGAAACAGTGTTTTAAAAACTTGACTGTTGCATCTTTTTTCTTTTCATGTTATACTTTGACCTTTATTTCCAGCTTTTGTTTCTTAAAACATTTTTGCCAGAAAGTGAAAATATTATTTTTTAACAGAAGATTGTTGTAATTTCTGCCTTTCCCTTTCTGCCAACTTACATGATTAAATATCTACTTCAGTCTAAAAGTTAACTTGTAAAGAGCTTATTGGACTATGTGGCATCAGTACAACCTAGATTTATTTACTATAAGATCTCTTTATTGCAAGATGTACATGCTAAATCAAGCTGTTAATTCCTTTGAATAGTTTTTTTTTTTCAGAATTTCATGCCACTGATTTTAAAAAAATTAAAAACAACTGGTGTTGGAAAAACATAAGTACCATGAATTGCGTTGGATTTTATAGCAATCATCTGAAGTTACTGAATTTATTCCTATGTATGTTAAAAACTGGAGATCATGAAACTATTCTAATTCCACTGCTGCTTTTTTGTTTTAAAAGCCAAGCAAACTCAGACAAAGCTATCCAGCCCCCTTCTCCCCCCTGCTGAACAGGACAGGCTAGTAGTTCTTATTCTTAAAAGAAAAAAATACTAGCCATTCTTTCATCTTATGGGGAGACATTTAAATTTAGAATAATTAAAAGACAATACACAACGTTGAGCACTAATGACAAAATGCAGCTCGACTTGAGGTTTTAATGTAGTTTTTCCCCTCTCATCAGTGATATTAACCCTTCTGCCTACTCCACTGAAGATTCTTCTCCTTATATCCATGATGTGAATGACAGAGTATCAGAATATGAACAGTTTATAAACATGAAGGAATGAACAATGAGTTCAACTATCTATTTTTTTATATCCTAACTCAAATTCTAAGACTCTATATTTCTTGCTGTATATGATACAGACCTTGCAAGGAGCTAGGCAACAGATCTAGTAGAATAGCTGCTAGCTGGTTGTAAAGAAGAAGAGAAAAGCAATATTACTGGCTTATCTCAATCAAAATAATTAGGCTTTCAAGTAAACTAGAATTCATATCATTTCCTCTTTTAAAAATTGTTTCCTACCTTTGCTGACCTGTTTCATCTGTTTCATTAAAGTTGCAACTTTTACTGATGCTTCTGCTCATCCTACGTTTTCATCAGTGTGAAACCTAAAATGCTCTTTCCCTAAAGTGTAGGTTAATATAATAGCTACTTGAAGCAGGAAACCTCTGCAATGTGTCTATAGTTGTCTTTATTTGGGCCTGTGCAGCATTTTGTTTGTCCTCTAGCCTTTTACGGCAGCTGGACCCTGACCTTCAAGTTCTTAAAAAGAGGAGGCGGGGGGGGGAGTATTCTTTTCAGATTCCAAGTTCCTCCCTTTTTACCCTCCCACTGACACCATCCCATTCAATACTAGAGATAACTTTATTCATCTATACATCATTGTATCAAATTCAATAGGCAAACCGCTTCAACATGCTTCAGAACTGGACAGGGCAGTAATGTCTTCATTTTTTTCTTAATGCAATGAGTTTCTTATCGCAGTTCTTTCAAGCACAAAACAAACACTGTAACGAAAAATGATCTCCAAGTTTTTCCTACCCTGCTGTTTCACCATGGGCTTATTTCTTTGTTTGATCTTTTAGTGGACATCTACAGACACAATGCTGTAAAACTGGTTACATACATCCCTAAAAAACATAAGTTAAAAAAGAAATTGGGGGGAGATATTTTATAATTACATACTATATTAAGAAGTTTTACTTTGAGCTTGTACTAAGAGCATGGAAGTAATTTGTTCCTGAATTAGCTATCATCCCTTTAACAGGATACCAAAACTAAGTGGCATCTAGAAAAGCTAGTAGAAATGTCATGTCAACTGCAAACCTAGCTGGTCGCTACCTAGAAGAGACGGATCTTTTCCACAGCTATGTCAGTGTGCATTCGATACACCTAATATTATGGAACTCCCAATCTCTAGTTAACTGACAGCCTTGACTTAAGGCTAATGACACCAACTCCATGGATGTAGGACAGCTCTAGCAGCAATGGGTCCAGCTTTCCCTAGTTGGTCTATTCCGAGTCCTGCTCACCTGCAGATGAGTTTAAGGGGAAGGAACTGAATGCTTGTCCCAAGTGTTCACGATGTAGTATGGTTTAAACTTGCTAGCTGAGCTCTAGAAAAATATACTATGAACATACTGATAAGAGGGACAGATCAGTATTTTAATGAATCACTTCAAAGATTTTTGTAGTTCCTTTTTATAGTAGCATGAAATATGTAAGATTAAGATACCGAAGTCAAGCTCGTGTCTTGCTGACATCTTTGGAAAGTAAGGCTGGAGGGGAAAAAGTTGGTTAAAACAGAGAACTGATGTGCTTAAACCAGCCAATGGCACTAGACCACTTTTGATTCTGGGGATGAAAAAGAAAGAAATAAGAAAAAAATCAGACTTACATCCCTGACTGGGTGTTTTCCACTATAGGCCCTACGTGTTTATGTAGAGGGTATTGCGAACGTTTGGAGGGATTTGGGAGTTTCAAAAGGAAGAAGTTTATACATTAGTGCCGCAAGTTGCAAAACACTGTTGATATTCAAATGTTTATTGTGTAAAATCTGGGATAAGCTTCAGCATGAGAGCTCCTTTAAGTGCCTACAACTATTGCTAATTCCCCTCAGCATTGAGGCTTGCACAAAGGCCTTAATCCAATTCCACTTTTTTTTTTTTTTCAGAAAGCCTATGCTATTTTCTCTCACATAAACTAACAACACTATCCCATCACACTGCAGAATGGGTCAAAGAAAAAGGGCTCTGTGTTTATACTTCACCAACACTTTGTGTTTCTTGGCCAAGTATGGCAAGAAACTTTAAGTGGGTCCCCCAGGCCCCACGCCATCTTTAGAAAGAAAAATAAGCCTTCAGAGATTGAAAACAGACTATTTTAGGTGCTAAAAATTTCTATGAAATGTCAACTATTCTTTCAGTCACTATCCCTGAAAAGAAATTGATCACTCAAGCCTCATTCTTCCAGTTCTGATTTAAATTATGAAACACAGGAATTGCTTTGATACAATAGTGTATTCTACCTTGTGTATAACAATGTCCTTAGAGATATTATTTTAAGAGTGTCCTCAAATACTAATATTTTGTGTGCATATTTTATTCTACTACAACATGAATACCTACTTATCAAAATAGCTTAAAGCAATAAGTTCCATCAGGGAAAATACATTTTATAATGTCTCTAGGTTTACTTTTATGAAGTGCAAAAGAAACTGTCTCACTTCATGAAGCGTATTTATAAGCTTCATCCCTAATCTGTCTTGTACAGGAGATCCCAGTCCAGCTCTAAGTGGTCAGGTATTCTCTGTATACAAACCTTCACTTATTTCTGGCAATCCCAGCTGTGTTGTTAAGATTTAAAAAACAAAAAGGACTGAACTGATTTGAGGATTGACCTTCCACTAGCAGAAGGGGAGAAGCTGGTCTGGTTTCCATCTGATCATCTGCAAAATGTAACAACAAAAATTCTGCTGGAACTACTGGGGATGCTAAAATGCCAGAGTGTAAACCAGTCTTTAAAGAAATTTTTTTTTTTTTTTTTAGTTCTAAACAAGAATTAAAACTTTTTTTTTTTTAAATCAAAGTTCCTTAATTTTTACCATGAGAACCCAGCTGACATCCTACAGCACCAGTTGTGCTAATTTAGACAGCGTTGATTCCAATCTCCTGAATAAGCTCATAGTTATATTGCCCCTGAAGGAGTCACAGGAATTCAGCCTGGAAGGGAATCACTTACTGAAGCCTTTGACAAGCTGGAAGTTATTTTCCCTTCACACTGACTTTGTTCTTGAACATGTGTGTTAGTGGCTGAGCCAAAGCTTCACATATTTTCTTGTTCCTCTCTAATTACATTTATATGTCAACTACAGGAGTGACTGCGGTGTGCTCAAATGAGATTTGAACACTTTGTCATGAATTATATGAAATAAGCTAAATTTTCCTGCAGGCTTTTCTTACCTGAAGAGTTTCAGTACGTTCCAGGAACCTGGTGGTTGTTCTTCCCCCCCCCGCTCCCCCCGCCAATCTCTTTTAGGGATTATCGTTTTCCGAGGGCATTGAGGAGGAAAGGACAAGGACCTGCTGCCCCCGATGGCCTTGTGCTGCCACCTAGAGCTAAGTGCTGCCCAGCCCTGAGCAGTGTCCCAGCCCTCACCTCCCTCAGGGGTGTTAGAAGCAGAAATAAGCAGAAGTTTCCCACAGATCTGATGAGTAGAATCCATAAAATTTGCAGAGGCCCATGTTCTGTGTAGAAAGGAGGCAGAAGCAGAGTGTTTCAGCATACACACAAGTTGCTTGCTAATTTACACAGCCTTAATCCACTGTTTTATCAGAAACGTGTGCTTTGGTGATGTAGAGTGATGATACCCTCTTTGAGACACTGTTTCTTATCAAATACTGGAAAAGTATATCTCCATGGTGTTTGAGAATAGGTTAGTTCCTTCAGCGCTGCTTCTGAAGTATTTCCTGTATTTGCACATGCTCTTCTCTGCTAACAGGCTTTTAGTCTTTGGATCGTATCATACCTGTTACACATAAACTGGCTGAGTGCTGAAATCAGATTTTGAGGATTTGGCATTTTTTGAATGGCTTGAAAAGTTGTAGCTCAATGTAAATATGAGCTTTTTTATCTGTTGGGATTAAAATTATCCTGCATACGTATCTAACACAAGGTTTAAGTATCACTTAGGTCCTGTTAGTTCAGTTTGAGCCTTGTGGCAGGGTACAGCCAAATTTTGTCCACTGGAATTTGTCACCAAAAGGCATCTTCCTGGAGAATCCTCTTATTTTTTTATGAAGGATAAAAAAAAAAAAACCAAACGCAAAAACCACTGCAAAAATACTACTGTGCTCCTGTGAAGGACACGTATTAAAATTAAAACCCCAAATACTTCAGAATAGGCACCAAAATTCTTCTTGAGGTTTTCATTTTGCTATATTACAGAAGATAAATTAAACACATACATTTTATGTTGATAAACACATGATAAGAAGTTTGTCTTGCCCCAGGAAATAGAAAATCTGGGATGTTTTTTTTTATAGGATCATCAAAGAACTAAATCATTCTAGTGAGAGATTAATTTCTTCTGCATTGTGCTGTGTGCAATACTTATTGTGGAGAATTTATAAGAGTTGATATTTTAGTTGACTGACAAGTCTCTCAATGTATTTAACAATTTTAATTATACTTGTCATTTTCAAAATGAGTGAAAAAAATGTACAAAACCAACAGAAATATGTCAGTTGGTTATTAGTTACAGCGAACTCTCTCTTTTATCTCTCTTCTCTTGAGTGGAAACCATCGTTTCTATTAAATAGGAAGCCAGTTCAAAAACTTGAGACCTATCACTGTCTTCAGGGTTTTTAATTACTCCTGTGCCGTTTTCTTTCTTTTGGATTGTCTCTGTGTTAGATGACTTCTGAGTCTTTAGATTTCCTTCTTGCCTTGCTGTCAGCTTGTAGCGTCTTTCCTTTATCATGTCATACAATTCAAATCTCTGTTTGATCGTCTCATTTTGGTGCCATACTCGCTCGGCAAACGCAGCCTTTCTTTGTGAGAGGAAATCCACCTTGTCACTGGAGCAAAAGGAAGGGAGAAATGAGCGGTGGTACTGGGAGCAAGGAAGCAAACTTGAGAAAGTGTGCAAGAATTGGTGAATGGGTTATTTTTTAGAAAACAAACAAATGAAAACCACAGCACCCACTAGAACTTGTTGAAAGGAACATATTGCTGTTTTACAAACTGACTTTCTTTAAAGGCTGCATTTGTCTATTTGTGTCACATCTTGCGTGTGCAGGTTCTTTCTATCTTCACTCCTCTACTTCACTTAAAGGTTTCCGTGAAATGCAGATGTCTTAAAGGGTTTCCTTTTGGCTTGGCATGGTGCTTGGAGGTTCCTTCTGTGAGTGCTGGAGGTTTGGATCTAATATCAAAGGGTTTAAAGCTAATGATTTTAAGTATGGTTGAATTTTATTGCTCCTCTGGTGGGCTAAAACCTTCAGCAACTCTTTGACCTCTTCCCAGTCAATCCAATTCCATCTAATACTCTGTGACTAATATGGTGGATATTTAATCTACTTTGCTGCTGAAATTACTTTTAGAGACACTTTTTTCCTTAAATCTTCCTCTTTAGAGAAATTGCTGATCATAAGTTCTAAATATGTTGCCCACTACAACATAGGTTTTCAAAGAAAAAGCTTTTATTTTAGTAAAAGAAAATTAAAAGGTGTAATTTCTTTTTATAACATAAATGAAATGAGGGAATATAATTATTCTATAAAAGTAAAAGCCAGGTTAAAATGAAAAATTGACAGAAATCTCTCTGATTATGCTGTTAATATAGATATTGTGATGAATAGCCGCACCTTAGCCAAATATTTCCTGTAATATAATTAAGCTTTGAAGAGAAAACTAAAGGAAGCTCCTAAAGATAGTATTTACACCCTCTAGGCAGTGCTTACTGAGTTAAAATTGGGAACATGGGTCTTATCCTATAAGTAGTACCAAGATGATGTACTGAGTTTTGTCTATACTCAATTCTTTCTTTAAAAGTGACCAAACTGAATAGTTGAGGCCATGGTTACAAATTTGCCATACTGCCTGAGATACCTGGTTGCTTTTCCCTGTTTTCATCTCTTTAGACATCAAGCTTGCAAGGATTCTGCCCTCTGCAAACATGAGCAGAAGGGATTTGCTTGTCTGATTTGTGTGGGGACCCACCAAATTGGGTCACGGATAGCGATCTCTATATCCACAGCCCTCTGCCTTATAACTTTGTCACGGGCATGGGCACATTGAATTCAATGGACTTGAGCAATTGGAGTTTAATGGAATTATTTATACGCTTGAAACTAAGCATTTAGGCAAGTTTTTGCAGGATTGTGGCATTAACCT
Organism: Ardeotis arabs; assembly: GCA_011801015.1. Classification (NCBI taxonomy): domain Eukaryota; kingdom Metazoa; phylum Chordata; class Aves; order Otidiformes; family Otididae; genus Ardeotis; species Ardeotis arabs. The sequence continues at coordinate 15,766 of JAAGAY010009188.1, forward strand.
TTTCCATAGGTAACCTCTTTAAATAAGTGCACCATTGTATTGGATGAAGAGATACAGAGCTTAAGTCTCAGCTCTGTCTGAATCCATAGCAGGCTGATGTAATAGCAAGGGTGATATGAAACAAGATTTCTGGTTGTAGTTTAACTACCAAGACAGATGTACTTACACCTGTGACAGTTGAAGCTTCCAGTGCAAAGAGTGAATGGAAAGAAGAATCTGAATTCTCTTGCCTGTCCGTAACACCAAGACTATTATTGATGCAATAATATGAGGCTAAATTAAGGGTGGAAGCAAGAACTTTTAACTCTTTGAACAGTGAGCCTCAAAACAACCTGAGAACAGGAGCAATGGTGGAAATAGAAATGATGAGCCCCAAAGTCAGGTAGTTCTAGCTGCAGTGTGACTAGCCTGTGAAAACCAATGTGTGGTCTGCAGGAGCTGGGAACTAGACTTGATGGTCTAGCTCAGTTTGCCTGTATCCCTGAAAAGTTACGTCAAGGGATGAGATGCGTTGAAGTAACAGTAATGGAAAGGATTGTGCCCTACTACTCTTGCAAGGAAGTGAAGGACTTCAATCTTCACAGCTGTCCATATGGCAAATTTCACATGCACTAAAATTAAAAGAGAGGGTTGAGCTGACCCAACCCACATGTAATAAACATCTGTCCCACTTTGGATGGAAGTGTGTGTAGAGGGAGGTGGTGGAGAACCTTGGGCATTCTGTGATACAGCCTTTTTTAAATAGGGACCCTGGCTCCCAGGAGCGGGAGGCAGGCTTGTGATGTGTTTAGAACATATTCTGTATCAGGAATACCTGGGCTCTGCTCAGAGATACGTGGATTTGTTTGAGGAAAAACTCCCAGTAACAGCATTTAGCTGCTGACATGGATACTAGCTGCTACTGGAGATCATGCAAGTATGACACGATCTTACTGTACAGGCCAAGAGATTATGGTTGATGTGGAGGTGAATACCCTGAGAGTATCATGTGGATCTTACTAGAAGAAAGCTACCCTGTAAACTATTAAAGCCATAGCTCTGTTCTTCTGTCTGTAAAATGAGACTAACTATACCATACATAACAATGACATCATTTTTCAATGTTTAATACACTAGTATTTTAAGGGAATTCAGCTCTTCGGAGACATGGTAGAAGTTCAGGGTTACTTTTTCACCCTTTTTATATATGGTTGATGCCTTGGGCATAACTTGTATATAAAAATGCAAAAACATGTAGGAATGTTTATACCCCTCCTCTTTTTGTCCACTGAATAGAACTGTAATTGATGGAACACAAATGATGTATTAAATTTCTTGAACACATGGATAAAATAAGCCAATGTGAAAACCACCATGTGCAGTTAATTTATAGACAAATATATTTGGAGCAGGTACAAACAAAGGTGTAAAGTACTATGTTTTAACAGATTTTCATGCCATATGCATTTGCTTTTACTGCCTGAAGAAAAAAAATGATTGAACTAGATGCCTTCTAAAAAAATTAATGTTAAAATACCTTTTGAAAATACTTTTTTTTTTAACTATGGGAACACTACTTTTCATGGGTTGTTAGTATGTTTTAACTATTTTTAAAATTATTTTAATAAATGAATGGGGTTTTTTGCCACTTGATTTCATTTAAGAAAGCAAATTCAGAACAAAAAAAACCTGAACTTTGACATTCTTTCTTGTATTTATTGCATATCTTTGGAAATGACCTAATTTTAGCAATTCACATGAAAACAGTGGTCAGATCTCGTCATTTCAAATGAAGTCTGACAGCTCAGAAGTTAAACCAGTTTAGCTTGTTTTAACAGCTACACTTCAGTGATTCTGGGTTATTAAACTCTTTGGGAAATCTTCCACACTTTATTAGGGAAAGGAAATTTATATAGTGGAAAGAAGAAAAACACATGTAATTGCCAACATATACATGGTGACTCTGGTAATATCATCAGTTTATATAGGTTGTTAGCATCCAGTACAAAATTGGACGTATATATGCTTTTGTGTGAAAGAAAGATATATTGGCATGACAAACAACTTCCCCTAAAACTATTGCCAAGGCAAATGTGAGTGACTATCCACAAACTCTTTGAGAAGCTAAATTCAATGAAGTGAATCTTAGCCACAGCATTACTTCTTCAAACAGAACTCTATACTCAGACCATACGTATTAAATTTAGTCTGGCTTGCAACTAAATCTGAACATTAGGTTATTCACTAGTCAGATCCCATGGTAAACCTGTGGGAGAAAATTCAGAGTGAAGGTTCATCATATCTCCTGTCCTAGCTCCTATCTCACACTATCTGCTTTGAAGGCCATAGAGATATTCAGTCCATAGGATGCAATGTATCTGTCAGGCTCATGTCTTTCTTCAGGGAACAAAAAAAGCATCTTGCTCACCAGATAAAAGCTATCAGGTATTGGATCCACTTGGCCATGGCTACAAGCCAGCTCAAATCTTTAGACTGAAATTCTTAAAGGCAGGGTACAGAAGGAAGGAGCCTGCAGGTGTGGTGGACTCAGAAAATAATTGTTTCTGAAACTGAAAGCCTAGGAGGCTGGGATGAGTAAGACAGAGCTTGAAATCAGATTTAATATTTCATTAGGCTATAGAGACCCCTGTATGCCAATGCCTTAGTAGGACTGTTGAAGAGTTAAACAAGCAGTAGTGATTCCTCTGGCTTGACTTGCCGCAGAGTCTAGACCTTGGGTGTGAAACAGTGTGAAATAGTTTGAAGTTTCTGCTGTAGCCTCCTGATCATGCTGAGTATAGCGAGACATGACCCATCGCCACCCCATGGCTGCCTCTTCTGTTTAGATTCAGGTAGGAACTTGAAGGTCTAGTCTGATATCTCCTTCCCACGTCAGTGTTTCTAAATCAAGGTCATGTTAACTCTTAAATTTTCTGGACAATCTGTTTAGAGTAAGGGCTTTTCAGATCTCTTGCTACTCACTAAATTTTCAAAACTTTGATTGTTTCTTTTAAATTTTATTGGGAAACAATCTTAGTTTTCCATATCAGCTATTTGGGTAATGACTAAATATCATCGCTGTATATATTGCTAGTTCTCCCTCCTTACCTTTTTTCCTATCTCTGTTTATACATCCAAGAATTACGAGCAAACTTTAGTCACAGCTGGTGATCTACCACAACACTTACCTACTCTTGAAAATTTTTGAAGACAGCCCTGTTCTGTTTCCTTCTGGTTCATTGATGTGTACACTCTGCAGTAGTTGATCAAGACAGACTGTGTAAGGCACATCTTCACAGAAATGCTGGTTTTTTGACTGATTTTCTATTACCAACATGTTGAGAGCCATCACCCAGTTTTTAATCCCTTTAATATACGCACAATTGGTTTTAATAAAAATATCATGTAGTACTGATTGTGTCTGTGCATTATCAACAAAATGTGTGCAGCCCAAAATATCTGTGTCAAAACTGCTTGCCAAGGCTCATTTTCAGTATGTTCACTGGCTAGCGTAAGGCCAGCATCCTTGCCCTGAAAAAGGTGTTTTAAGGGCTGGAAAAATATATAAGTGACAATAACAGATACATTGCTTGGTAGAAGATAAGTAGGAACATATTTTACCGTGCTTTGTAGTCTAGGTAAATACCAGAGTTTCAATGCGCATTCAAACAGATGCTTGGTTGTATTTTCATTATCCCTCATGAGTTATTAATCTGTGTAAGACTCTAATGCAGAGCAGTGACTCAGGTGCTGATAAGAAACTTCTGGTGAGGGTTGCTGCAAGGGCAAAAGGAGCTGCTGTCCACCTGGCTCCTCTACCAAAAGTTACTGACTGTGTAGTAAAGTCTGAGGACTGTAGTGAATACCTGATAATAACTGATTTAGTACAAAAATCCCCTGCTTGCTTGAAAGCCACCTTCATCGACGTAAGTAGTGAAGATGGTAGACTTGGTGAAAAGCAGCTCAGATGTGGACATGTTTTCTCTTCTGCCTTTCTGTTGGGGCAGCTCTGGTACAGGCAGTTACTTCCAGAACCACCACAGCTGGATTCACTAGAGCTGTCAACACCTTTGTACTATGAACTGGAAACTAAGCACGTTCATGGGCTTTGAGAAAACCCAAGGTCATGTGTGACCCCTGTTGCACTACACCAAGTGATGCTTGCTCTCCTGCTCAATGAAGGTAATCTATGAACTAAATAACAATAATTTCCATTTAAAAGCCCCCTAGAAAAGCAGGAGTGTGTGTGTGAGAGCACGTGCTTTGAAAACTTTGCTTGATGGTACATTTTCTTTCTCTCTTTGATCTATCTGAAATAAACAGAATGCGTTAGTGCTATTTAACTTTGCCCCTAACTGTTGAAAATGGAAAAAAGCTGACCGTAGTATTTATTTTCAAAACCCTACTGCCAAGATTTTTTTTTTCTTCAAGGGAGAAGAATGAAAGAAGAATAAATCTCGTCTTTGCTGCCATGATCATTAAAGTTTATTTTCAGTTAAATAATACTTGTCTCAGTATTTGAAACTTTCTGTACAGGTGGGCAGTGTGAGCCTGATTGCAAGAGATCATTCCAAGCAGTTAATGTATAGGCTAATTATTAGGACAGGAGAGAAGAAAAGCAATTTTAATGTACTTACGTATCAAGGGCTAGTGTTATCACAAAAGCTGGTTGGAAAACCACATATGATGATGATGAGTGTGGTTTTAATACTTAGGCAGATGTTGAGAACATAATGTAATCAAAGGGTGAATGTAGATAATTTCTGGGCTGTTTTGGGATTTAGACTAGTGAGGATAACTGGAGTAACGTTTATGCTGTTAACGTATAAATCATGAATGTCTATGGAGAGGTACAAAGATACCAGTAGAGCATGGCAGCCATTGTGGAATGGTGTTTGCTCCACAGAGTGTAAAATTCTAAGGTTATATTGAATTAATTTGGAGAAAATAAAAAGCATTTGGAAAAGACTGTCCCATAATGTGGCCTACAAAAGAGACAAGTGAACAGAGTGTTCATTGCATAGATATATATGGAAATGAAACAAAGTAATGAAACTGTACTTTTCCTTAGAAACATTTTCATAAGTCCTGTGTTTGGTTTAAAACATGAGGGACTAAATTTGTGAAAACGTAATCAATCATTTTTCCTGTTCAGCAGATGAGAAGACAATTTTCAAACTTAGAAAGATGACTCCTGAAGGTTTGCATTTATGGTAGTTTCTCTTCAGAGTAATTGAAAAAGATTGCCTGCAAAAAGTTAACATAGTTAAGCTCACAGTATCCTTTCAGGTTTACCCTAGACCTTTTGTTTAGAAAAATAAGTTGACACAGATTTCTTCTCAGGCTTCAAATGTAGGGATCGCACTTGATATAACTTGGTTCTCTTCTTCATCTCTTCAGTACCTCAAGGGGGCCTACAAGAAAGATGGGGAGAGGCTGTTCAGTAGGGCCTGTTGTGATAGGACGAGGGGTAATGGTTTTAAAATAGAGGGGGTTAGATTTAGATCGGATATTAGGAAAAAATTTTTCACGATGAGAATTGTAGATCACTGGAACAGGTTGCCCAGAGAGGTGGTGGAAGCCCCATCCCTGGAAACGTTCAAGGCCAGGCTGGATGAGGCTCTGAGCAACCTGATCTAGATGGGGATGTCCCTGCTCCTTGCAGGGGAGTTGGACTAGATGACCTTTGAAGGTCCCTTCCAACTCTAACCATTCTATGATTCTATGATTTGTGTATCCAGTAAAGGCTTAAATGGCATATTTACTAAGGAAGTAGTGATTTTTCTAATCCTTGTGCACAATCCCTTCCTCTGACCAAGGGCAAAGCAGACAAATCTTATGGGGAAGTTGACGTGATATTTGTTTGGGTGTAAGTACTTTTCTCTGGGACTGACTAGCTGGCATCTGCTAGCTCCAAACTGATGCAAGTGTCTTTGATACTTTTCTGCCTATGGGTTTAGGCAGATATAGGTGTATGTGTGTAACAACAAGCACATGGTCTCAGTGTACCATTGGATAAAAAGTATATTTCAAAAGGATATATTCATCCTATGGACCTATGCACCTGCACTTTGGCACATGTCCATGGTAGGTTCCAAGTGACTGATACCCCACTGGCAGCAATATTGAGATAAATACTGATTGTCAGCCCTTTCCTTCCTCAGATTCATACGCAACGGAGAACTTTGCTTCTTGCCTTGTAGACGTGCTGCAGCTGTAGATTCGTGAAGGACTAGGGTGAGTTTTATGCTATAAGCAATATGGAATATGCAAGATCTCTATATGGGAAACTCTGGACTATATAGTAGTCTAAATTGTAGTAGTAGCTACATCATAGTGGTACATTTACTAACTGAAACTGTAACAGGGAGAGTATATTTAAAGTCTGCTGAAGGGCCTCTGCAATCTGGGCAATCTGTTAAAGGACTGCACAGAATGAATGTTGTCCCTCTTTGAAGCTGAATGTTTAAAACTCATTTTCACTCTCTGTTCTCTCAAACTGAGGTTGTCAAATTGGTGCCAAGTAAGAGAAGTTTATAATATATTATGTACCTTGGAATTTGGTGGATGCTAGTTCCACTCAATTTAACTGTTTTGCTTTTGAGGACAATTTGTTCTGACCTGGAGTGTGAAGCCTGTATATAAATCAACTGTTTTAAATATGTCACCAAAAGAACTTATACAAATTATTTTCTCTATTAATTTAAGCAACTCCGGGAGGGTGAGTGGGAGAAGATGGTTAGATGGAATCCATTAATAAGAATATGGATTCACCAACTGGTTGATTTCCCTTCCCCAACTCAGCTAAGAAATATCTTACATTTAAATTATATAAAAATATAAATATAAGCTAACTCTTAAATTTAAAGGAAAGATGTTCTAATTTTTTTCTGGAAGAAGTAGATTAAGAGACCTTTAAACAGTTACTGTTCTTTCTGGGTGGATTTTCTAGGAAAATTACTCATAAGCTAATGAGTAAGGCTGTATGAACTTAATGTCTTTTGTACAAAGCAGTTCTATATCATTTTATTTGATAGCTGTGAGGTTGGATACTACTTTGGTTTATCTGAAAGTATTGGAGCTCTGGTAAGGTATTTAAATACTTAACGCAGAGTATGGAACACAGAACTGTATTGGCAGGCAAGGGAGGTGAGCCCGTGGTCTATATTTTAATTTGGGCGTGGGTGGTGTTTTACAAATGAATAAAAGCTATGCTAAGACACCATCCTCATACGAATAATGATTAGATTAGAATGTGAAGCCTAACTTGAACAAATCTACTATGGAAGATCTACCTGTGCAGTGTTTGGTGTATCCTGCTATTAGAGAGGAAACATCCAATCCATCTAAAAGAAAGAAACCAAAAAAAAGTCTTTAATTGTATTTTGTGATCTCTCAGACGCAGTTAGATGTTGTCTGAGTCACCTGCGCAGTGTTATAAGGAGGTATGTTGCAGAGAATAAAAATACAAACCAGTCAGGCTGGTCATGAATAATTATGCCAGTTCCGATTGTGCTACAGTTTTGTCAGATATCCTCTAAGGTACAGCAAAAATAAGCCTGCCATTTTAATGAATGTTCTTGATGTGTAGAGGAAGACGATATAGTCAAGCATAGGTCATCTATAGCCCTTAGTATCAGCTGTGGCATACATGCCATTATATCATAATACCATTTTATCCCTCATGATCTTTGATCAGTGCTAATGATCAAAGTTTGCGTAGCAGCCAAGAGAATCGTGAGGCAGTAGATATTTATAGCTTATGGCCAATTCTGATTACTCTATAGCAGCTTTCCCAGTGTTCTGTAGTTTGATTGATGTCATTGGCATGCTTCAGCATTCAGAATATATCAAATAAATTTGCTATGCTTTGAACATGAAACAGAAGTAAAACACTGATAATTTAAGAAACCAGAAAAGTGGGGGAGATAGGAGATACACATTGCTGCATGTCCTTTGGCAACTAATGCCATACAACACTTAGCGACAGTGCATGCATGCAAATTGCTCAGCATCCTCTTTAATGCAAGGCTTTGCTTCCACTGTAAGAGCGTTGCTATTCAAAGGGGCTGATAAATGAAATCTGAACTGCTTATGCTGCAATGGAGAGGAGGACAGGAGCAAGAGACAGCTGTTTGGGGTGACTGCTTTACAAGCAGAAGCCTTTCAGTTCCATCAATCAGACAACGTGAAAGGCCCAAATCCAAAGACACGGGCATCCCACCCCCTTTGATCCCGATCCTAATAGCGTGCCAGTCACTGATGGAAATGCATTACAGAGTGAGAACGGTCTGTTTTCTGCCTGCCTTTTCTGAGAGTCTGTATTTATCAGATTTAACTAGTTAGTGATTCTGCCCTCTCTCTTCTGCGTGCCACAAGGAATCTTGCTGCAGAGGTGACAACTGTTTGTAGTGAATGGGCAGTTAAAGTGTAAGCAATCGCTGGGATCTGTAGGAGCTGTTTTGCAGGGCTGAGTATCCTGCAAAGGGTTAAGCATCAACCCACTTCAAAATTGATGGCGAAATGATATACACGTCTTTCCTCATCGAGGCAGTATTTGGTTGAGACCTGCTGTGGATATGTGGACAGCATATTGATTCCAGTTGTGATGGCCTCGTGCTGAGGCTGTGACTCTGGTTTTAGGAAATGTGTTCTGTGCCTATCTCTGCCTTTGTGTCTCTTATCAGTAGTCTCTGCCGATAACAAGCCCAAGGTTGCCCACCAGATGAGGATTCCCTATCTGTGAGTCTGCCAGAACAGTTGCAGCATGTCTTTGAGCTCACATGGCACCATGTCTGTCTGAATACAACAGTCATGTCACCGTGTATGAAGTGCCTGTGAAGATGCTTAGGTGGACAGACTGTGAAGGGAGGTACAGCACACCATGATCACAGGTATTGCCAGAGATGTTCTGAGTGATATAAACTGTATGATCTTGGACTTCTTAGATTTTTGTGGTGTAAGCTTCACATCTGCAAAACATGCGTTAAAAAAATTTCCTTTTTTTTTTTTCCTGTCATGCCTATGTAAGCTTTTTTTGGATACCTGTACATACCTAGTACCTAGCCCAAGGGCTCTGATTCCAAGCCCTGCAATACTGAAAATAATACTTCTGGGTGGAGAAGTGCTTGTGAAACCCATCCCTCCGTCTGTAAAAGTCACTATGTCATTTTTTTCCAGTGTGTAATGTCTTCTTATCAGGCTTTCTTACTGATTTGCAAACCTGGATGCTTGTAGGGTAATAAAGATATAGGCAGCACACTTAGATAATCTCTTTTGCTTTTTTCTTCTTTAAAAGTAATTTTTGTGGTAGTGCATATGACAACAATAGAATTAAGCCATGTCATTAATTTCCATAGGTGGTAGATGGAGAATGTTAAATTCTAGGCACCTGAGTGGATCATCGAACTCTTCTACCACTTAATGACTCTAAATAATCATATTCATCATAATTAGTACCGTTAATAATGTTAAAAATAAACACTTGTACCTCAGACCATTAGTAACAGTAATCTTGTCATCGTCCATGAAAATTACCAGACCCAGTTATTTTTCACAGTGGGGCACAGATATGAGATATATAATTAAAATATTAATTACATGTTTGATAGAGCTTTGACTATCATTATTGTATTACCATTGGCCTCATTATTATACTTTCAATATGTTACCTTGTATATATTGTGTTTAATAAAGTGTTAAAAAGTGGCTTTGGGTTTCAGAGATCAATATATGTTAGAAAGAAAAATGTATATGAATCCAGAGGTAGGGAAGAAATGGGATTCAAACTGTAGTTAAATGAATTTCTGTCATTCAACCCTGTACTAAGAGGTGACACAAAGCTGACACAAAGCTAATCCTAGTCATAAATCCCAAAAATAGAATTTAAGTAACACTGAGGTGATATTTAATGGTTATTTTTACCTGAGTAGATTGAATGAAAAGAATACTAGTTAGATGAATGGGAGAGATGAACTTCAGAAAAGAACAATGTATTCTAAAGTTTTTGCTCTTTTAGGTACCATTTTTCTTCTGTTAACCTAAGCAGGAGCTCTTCTAATGCACATCAGGGCAAGCAGTACTTTTGTATGCTAAACTGAATTAGTATAAGCAAGGGGCAGGTGTAACCTGGAGATAAAAAATAGAGATCACAGCACACTTTATTAAAAATGATGGTGCATTTAAGATTGAAAAAACCTTTTGTCAGGTGTCTTGCTTGTTTCCATGGTGGTTAATTTTCCATTTATTCCTTACCTGTCTGTAATTGAGTTTTGCAGGATTGTTTGTTGCCTTTATTTCAAAGGCAACAATTATTCAATTGTTCCGTAATAAGCTAATATTTTAAGTTGTTTCAAATCAGGACATACTTACTCTAAAAGTAAATGGTTTAGGAGTAAAACACAGACCCCAGTATTATATCTATATCCTTAATCCTGAAGAGTTTTGAAGAGTTCTACAAGATGCTAGTTATGCTATCTGCTCCAGTAGCCTTGCTTAGCAATATGCGGTGGATTTCTTGGTCTCTTTTGGGAATGGAAATTCTCTGGACCCTGAGGATGTTTGTTGCCTCCCTTTCACCATGAGGAAGGATAAGAATGCATTTTTCCTATTTTTAAAAGTGTTTTTGCAAAATTTTCAGTATATATATATATATATATTTTTTTTTTTACTATTGCATTAAAATATTATCAAAAGAAATAGTTTCCAGAATCAACAGTAGTAAATAAAAATGATTTGCATTCAGGCTTTTTTAGTATTTTCTTAAAGAACCTTTAACGTGCATTTATCCAGAATACCTTGACACTTTTTGAAGCCTAAAGGATAATTAAGTAATGAAGTTACTAAACTTTAGTTTAAAAAAAGAAATAAAAATATCTCCCTCCCACACCACCAAAAAAGGTTATATCTGTGAAGGATGGGGAAAGATGTTTTCTAAATATAAAACCAGGTTGGATGGACTAAACAGTACTCTAGAATTCCTATTGATATTGAGAAACTTGTTCCACTGATGTGGTATGAAAGGAGTGAAAGTATCATTTGCCTGGGAGCTGTACAAACCTGGCATTTTCATTTGCCTAATTCACGAACTGGAATTAAAGGAAAAACAAAGATCCCAGGCTTGCCTTCAAACCCTGTATGTGCATGCATGCCACCCTAGCATTTATTCCAGGTTAAATTCCTCATATCCTAGTGACTGAGCAAACTTTGGGGGGATGTGATCCCATTCTCCCTGTCCTGCGGAGCACTGAGGCACCCGCACATGAAAGGACAGTGTCTATTTTCCCATAAAGATGGCATTCGGGCAGCCAGCCTTCGCCACTACCCATTAACATCTGTAAAGATATAATATGGTGGAGCTTTTCATCCTTCTCCTCCTTCTGAACAGTCAGGTTTCCTACTCAGCCTGAGCCTCCACTAATAGACAGCTTTGCACACCTAGAAAGTAATTTCTTTCAGAAGTAGGCAGCAATAATAAAACCTTATTATCTGCTTCACACCAGATATTATGAGTACGGTTGTAAATAAAATCTTATCATTTGCTTTAAACTTGATAGCATAAGCAGTGGTCGCACTAGATTTCTTTTTGGTTTGACCCACTTTGCTGGTTTTATTTAGCGAGATTGGCTGTGGCTGCTTTCCTCCTTGACAGTTCTGATATTTTACAAGGTTTTGGGGAGAGGATTGTTTAAATTCTATTAAAAGGAGTGCTCTAGATTCCTCTAATGTGGGATATCTGCTCTGGTAAACCATTAACTGAGTCATAATCAAAGTAGTCAATGTAGGGTAGTCAACTGAGGACAGTCAAGGTAAGTGCAAGTGCCCGACTGCCCAGAATGTAATGAAGCTCTTTCAACAGATTGGGAAAACAGCTGATTAATAAACTTTGCCAAAGTGCTATTTTGGATGCTTTCTGCACTATAGATTACTATCGGACTAAAAACATCTTGTGGATTTTTTCAGTATTATAATTGAGGGTTTTTATATTTTCCCATTTACCCAAAGCTACTCAAGTATGACATCCAGTGGCAGGGTTTGAAAGTTTAGGAAACAAAAAACTTTAGTAATCAAATGGAATTTTCCCTGCAGAAATGAGATGTTTATTCTCAGTAATTTCATTATAATCTCTTCCAGATTTCAGTGCTGGCATGACTGAAGGCCTGGACTTTTGAGGAGGTTGATGAACCTAATAAAATCTCTATGAAAAATTCAACTCTTCATTAGATCCTCCTTGTCACTAAGGCTTATTATAGCCTCTTACTTGGGATTAGCACAGACAGAATGTGTTTAATATGTTATTAAACTAGTTAGACTTACATTAATTTTGTCCCTATTTGTGTTAGTGTATCAGAAAAAACCCTGAGATGTTCTATATGTACTTTGTTTTACTTAAAACGTAAGTTTGTTTGCAGATTTTTGTTGTGCTGTCTAAGGCATAATTTGGGATTTTAAAATTTAATGTAAAGATTATTATGTAATTCCCATCTTCCCTGAAAAAATGGAAGCTTCATTTTACTTCATCCCTTGATACTCCTAAGGTATAGACACTTAATACAGGAGTTTACTTGGATCGTTTATTGACTCCTCACAAATGATATTGTGGTAATGTGTAAGAATAGCAACGGCATATATTAAAAGATCTTTATAATCAGAATAATAATGGAGAGCCTGTAGATATGAGACTCCCAAAGTTTTCCCAACGCTTTAATAAGTACTGAGCTAGCGTTACAATTCCTGAATTATTCAGAGGTATAATTTGGAGTCACAAGGCTTTAGTATGCTGTAGATGTAGCATTAAGACTTCCAGGGTCAGCACAGATATTAAAAATTGTTATGGAGAGATCTAGATTGCTAATCGCACAATGGCAGAAATGTTGTGTAGTGCCCTAGAATTACAAATAATTTAACAGCATCTGACCAGTGCTAAGTCCCCTCCCTCCCGTTCACTGAAACACAGGATGTAGAGCAATGCTTCTGTGAGAATAAAGGGGTGCAAAATGTCCTCAAGCGTATGCCTTGAGAATCCTATAAGCAACGGAAAAAGAGGAGCAGAGAATACACAGAAAAAGGCTTCCTCATGGACTCGAATGAGAATAACTAACCACTACACTGAAGTTATAATTATAATTTTGTCATGACAGTAGAGAAGTTAAGGTTTCAGAAGGAAAAAAAAAATCTATTTACAGAAAAATGTTATGCTTTTCATTTGATAGAAAAAGTAATTATTTCAAAGGGACCCATGGAAGATCTTGAAGACAGTCACCCTCCTTTTAATAAGTGCTTGTGGCAGCTAAGTGGGGATCAGGAGTATTCTTTATCAGGTTTGCATTCAAGTAGTACTAAATATATGCAGGTAGGAATTAAATAGTATCTGAGTTTAATTAAAATTATTTTAAAAAAAGGAGGAGAAGAATGGTTGGTAGACTGCTCAACTGCATTTTAACCAGTAACCTCAGACCCTAATTAGAAATGCTTTTCATATCTCCTCCATGCAAGGGCTTAATCTGACGTGAGTCTGTGAGCGAGGGCTTGGGGGACCAGTGTTAATTCTGCATTCGATCTCGGTTTGTATGGAGGCAGGCGATGCTGATTGACCGAGTTGCAGCACAGATCCCATGACCTTGCTGGGATTTTCATGTGAGGTGTTAATTGAGAGGGTGGGTTAATCTTTGAGCATCATTGTCCCCGAGCTGAGGACAAAGTTTGTGCTCTCTGTTTCCTTACTCAACAGTATATTTGATCTCTACCTCCTCCCCTTCATGACAGTTTAGCAAGCCTGCAGAAAATTTGCTCTTGATAAATTTATTGGTGGAGGATTATCTCTTGCTGGTTTTGTTTGATTTTTATGATCTTGTTTTGGAGAAAGAGTGGTTAACTGGGATGAAAACCAAAATATCCTTCTCCTCACTTCCCCCCCGACAGTCCATTCCAATCATGTCAGGTGGGGAGGACTGACATGTTGAGATTAATTATACTAAAGAAAACTACAAGGCACAGTTTCAAAGTTATTTCATCTGAGTGCTGGGAAAATGTAAGCTCTTTTTATTGCTCCTAAGTGGAAAGCCTAAAATAATGATGAAAACAAAGAGATACTAGAGGGGACAGAGCTTTTATAATAGTATACAGGTTAGAGTTTTCATATTGGATTTGTGTAATGCCTGTAGTTTTGCATTTTTAATAAATAATGAATGGCTTTTTTTCTTCATGTGTTGTCTTACAGGCCTGTCATTTCCAGTGTAAGGAGTAAATTCTTACTCTGGGCGAGACTAATGTATACTGGATGACCTTAAATATGACTCCCACATGGGCAGGATGGTAGTTAAAAGCAGCAGAAGCAATGGAGCTCACGCAGGAAATGCTGTGAACTAACAGTGATAAAAAAAGCCCAAATGAGAGCTGTCCTTGACACGCAAAGAATTTGTTACTTGTTTTATTTCACCAGCTGTAGCTGAGTTTAATTACAACACTTCAAACCCAAAACTCCTTTTGGAGCATTTTTGTAAAGCCTAGGCAACTTTTGCAAAGCCCAGGCAGCGTGCTCTGTGCCTAGCCTTCTCCCAGGCCCACTGCCCGCCGTGCGGAAAGGAAGGAGACCGTCCTGCGTGTGGCAGGAGATGGTGGGACAGCTTTGGCCCATTGAGTAGAGAATGATGTATCCATGTTTGGGTCTAGCTGGATGGCTGTGAAACATAGACAGTAAAAAAGGGATGGAATGGTTTTTACATATCTGATTTAGTGGTTATGTGATCTTTATGAGGTTGTTTCCACCTGATCGGTGCTTTTGTCTGTGCTAGAGTCATTCCAGAGAGGGTCTACGGCAGGGTGAGATGTTCCTGTGCAGTGCCACTGGAGAAAGTGTGATGCCTTGATGCTGCCAAGTTGTGATTCAATGCAGACCTGGCCTCACAACTTCCAAGTTTACTTAAATAATTCTGTGGCAAAATCACAGTCCTTAGGAAATTGCCCCTTATAGGGACACTGGGAATTTTTTCTTTTTCCCCGCTCCAGGAAATGGCGCCATGTTACTGGAGAGTAACTTAAGTCAGCAAGAATTTAATATCTTGCTTGGCTGGGTGGAAGCTACAGGTCAGCTCTTGGACTTATATCCCTATATAGGTTCCAGTTGTAGAGTTTCTTGTAGCCGTAGTCAGCAATCCACTAAGGCTGTTACACCAGATTGTATTTTTCTTTTTTAAAGTTTAAGAATATTGATAGAAACTCAGTGGGAGATAGGAAATGCTGGCTTTCGCTTCAATGTCTATATCTTGCTTCGAAGCAAGGCATTGGAGTGCAGCTTGCCTGAGCTTGGGATTTACTGAGAGCCAGGAGCTGGGAGAGCTGGTGCTTCTCAGTCTTCCCTCAAGATGCTCCGACTCCATGATCCTGGCCTTGCCCCTACCATGCTAAAACTATTAAAATCCACCCACGTGTTATCTGTAATTGCTGACCACTGTCTTAAGCCACCCTGCAGTCTTTGAGGAAAATTAATTTTGGAGTTGTGAAAGACAGAATTTTTTTTTTTTTTTTTTTTGCAGAGGATTTGGAGAGTTAGAAATCTGGCTTCTGTTCATACTGGAATGAAATGTGACATTTTCAAATTCTTGGCAGAGGAAAATTCTCAAAAAAGCTGCCTTTCAGATTGATCAAAATGGTTCATTCTGGGTTGGACTTGCTTGATTTCATAATCTACCAGAAAAAGCTGAAATAAAAGTAATTTCAAAATGAAAACATCAAAAAGGTCAAAACAAATCCCCCCTCCCCAGAAACTCAAGGCAAACTGGCATGATTCACAAACCCACTTTAGTTTTATGAATCCACTTTTTCTAACTCAAAGGGAGACTGTTGACGTTTTTTCTGCAAACACCCCTGATTGTTCCTCAGTTGATTATGAAGGGACCACCAAAATTAAGCTGGCTTCTTGGGATCTGTATTGATTTCCAGGATTTGATGAATTTCAGTAAAATTGCCTGTTTTTTTAGCATGAGGGGTGAGAATTACTCTTGGATGTTTGTAGCAAAAGCAACTTACATGGGCCACAGAAATGCAGTCTGCTGTTCGTGTTTGTCATAGATGGTTATCAAAAGGATATGCTTAATCATTGGGGCAATATGAACATATTAAAGGTTTCGTTATAGAAATAGCTATTTTTAACACTATGATTAACTTGTGTCTAAATGTAACTGCATTGTTTTTAATAATATTGTCTTGGTATAAAATAATATGTAAATAAGACTTTCTTAACTCAGTTGGGTGAAACTATGAGCTGCTTAATGATTTCAGATATTTCCCTAGGTAAGACTTAAGGCTTGTTTCCTCTTTCATTAGGAAAAAAGAAAACTTTGAACCATTCTTCCCTCCTGCCCTTACTGCTGGCTATGGAAAGACCTTGTTTATGTTTTGGGGTAATTAGGTGCATTTTTGAAATTAATAGAAGGAAGAATGAGGACAATTAGGAACAGAGTGCAAGACATTTTGCCTTTTCGAGCTGTGAAGACATTAATGGAAGAATCAAATGGCCCAATATGGTGTGCTTAGGAACAACAAGGTACAGGAAAACCCGAGGGCGTGCAAATCTTCAAAGCTGGAGGCGTGGAGGTAGAGTAACAGCAAGGTCCAGAATGGGTGCATGCCACAGGAGAAGAGTTGCTTGGTTCTCCAGGCTCTGTGTAGGTTCCAATGATCTGTTGTATCCTTTTGTGTGGAAGAAGAGTTCTCCTTTGCAGCTGGTGAAATTAAATGATGGAGTGACCTGCAGCTTGAAGGTTTTCCTGTGGATGCTGCATCTCTGCAAGAGTATTTGTATTTGGTCCTTCATGTAGCCAAAGATAAGAGGGATGCTCACCAACATCTTCTTTATAGTCTTACTATAACTCTATATTAGGCAACTTGTCCAAATGCCCAAAGCGATGTAGGGGAACAAAGTACAAAATGACTCGTGCAGCAGATGAATTATCAGTTTAATCTTTGGAGCATTAGGCCTAATGGTTTTACAGTGCTGCTTTGTTGTTTTCTGCCTCTAATCTGTTTTTAAAAAATTCCACTGATTCTGTATTTATAAAAACCACTTTACTTCACTGCTCTAGATGATCTTACCAGTTAAAATATATCTGGCCTAGCGTAAGGAAGCCATCTTACGGTACGTTCCATGTGCGTGATGTACTTTGTCTGTAAGTAATAACAAAAGGCTTCATTAGAGAGCTAATCAACTCCCTCACCTTTGAGACCTAAAGCAATCATGTATTTCAGCTGCACATCTATAAGAATGAGCCCTCTAATAGCATGTAGGAGAAACTCTCTTTAAGCGAAGCCAGGCAAAGGCTGCTGGTGGTGTGGCTGGCTTCCTCCTGTACGGGGTTTGCCTCTTAATCGTGAGCCCCTCTTAATAAAGTTTTACTTTGGCTTCTTGCAGAAAAAAGGCTTTGGAAGCTGGGTAAACAGAGGTGAGCCTGCACGAAGGGGATTAAGGAGGAGAGGCAGGAGTGGAAGGGAAAATGAGGATATGACAGAGGCCACAGTGAGTTCAAACAAAATTTGGCCTGCAGAATGTGGAAGAAATCCCACTGGTGACAGGTGCCATCTTGTGGGTCATTCTGCCACTCTGCCTCCTGCCACTTTTTATAACGAGAAGAGATAAAGGAGGACTGGGTTCTTAGAGGCTTTGAATTGGAAAAGTAATTCAAAGGGATGTGAACATGGTTGGCTTCGGGGTTTGCATGATACTGTAAACATCAATACTTTGCTTGTCAGCACTCTATGCTATTTAAGAATGTTAAAGTCCGCTATAAATAGAGACTATGTGCGTGTCTAGAAACATGTAATCATAAATAGTACGAATGATAATCAAATTATTTTTACTTTATAGTAATGCAAATAAAATATTCATGCATCATGTAGGCCTAGGAAAGGTTACAGCCTGCAAACTGTGCTAATTAAAATATAATAGCACCAAGGAGTATATGTAAGAGTTACTAATGTCCGCATTTTCCCTCTTTCCTTTAAGATCTTATCTTTAATGAATACATAAAAATGCAATGGTTAGCTGGTACTTTAGCTCTGTGGGTTTTTTTTTCAGGAAATTTATTTTGAAGGACTGCAAAAATAATCACAGCATCCACTAAGCTGAAATTAAATATTCTATTATAAAGTATATATAATTTTTTAAAGGAAAAGATAGTATTTCAGGCATGAGCCTGAATTCCATTAAAAAAAAAAATCATTAATTCTTAAAGGTTTCACAGCTTAAAAGAAATAAAACAATATTTATGTCAAACATAATGGCAGATTTCAGTATTATGTTTACACCAAAATTGAGAGTAAAATTTTTAAGGAAGAGAACTTGGCTTTACAAATTACTGATTTTTAAGTACTATCAGACAAAAAGGCAAAGTTGGAGTTAGCCTTAATTTCCTTTTCCCATGTTCATCATAGTCCTGTCCAAAATACGTTGTCCTTTCATGGATATTTATGAAACGAAATTGCACTGGGACGAATGAACAGTAAGGAAAGCAGGCTTAAAGCTGATAGAAAAATTTTAAAGATGCTGTATAGTAAGTATTTATGTAGCACTTAGGACAGCAGTTAAATAAGGAATATAATCTTATCTGGGTGGGGAAGAGCAGCAGTGCCATCTGAGAGCGCCTGTCACAGCTATAGGTGAGCTCTGTTAAGGATTTGTGAGGAGGAAGCAAATCCACAAAAAAAAGTCAAGTAAATTTGACCGATTAATGCACTTGGAAATAATTCTGATTCCTTTGCAAGCATTCCATCATTATGAGGAATACAAAGATCATAGAACGCATTCTTCTGTCCCCATGATTCGCTTGTCCCTGGTTGTGAATCAATGCATGAGACTGGACTGGGAATGGCTAGAGTGAATGGCCGTATTGTGCATGGGCATAATTTGTGGTGATGGAAAGTGAGATCAGTCTTAATATTATTTAGTCACCTAAACTTAGGAAGTTGCATAAATGTGGCTGTGCTTGAGGCTTGCTCTGTGAAATGTAAAAAAAAAAAAAAAAAAAAAA